>LNAC01000376.1:1257629-1385624 GCA_002007465.1 Ailurus styani | reverse complement strand
CCCACTGAGCCACCCAGGCGCCCAAATAAAATCTTTAAAAAAAAATAAAAAATAAAAAAAAATAAAATGCCTACTATATTAATGAAGTTGTACATGTATAAAATTTGAATATGGATTGGTATGTATGGGCCATAATTTTTTAAGTAGTGGGTGCACTCAGTCAGAAAAATATGGAGACTACTGCTCCTCAGTGTGTCAAATGTCAGCTATCCCTGGGCCTGTAAGTAGACACCCTTAGTAATTCTGATTCTAGTACTAATTGTTTTCTCAAAAGAACCTATCATATGTGTAAGGTTTCCTGGTAGCCCTCCCAGTAATGGCGGATTAAGCGAGACACCAGACGGAACAGGTACGAGGGGAGCTTTAATAGAGGCGCCCTCGGGTGAGGTTCTGCGACTCAGAGAGAAGGGAGTTGGGGAAGTAGCGCCAGGAGAGGGTGTGCACAGGTTTTTATTGGGTTTGGAATGGGGTAACATGACCATAATTGGTAGGAGATTGGTTGGAGTTTAGCCCTCGGTTTCCCACCTAAGTTCTGGTTTTGGCGGTCTTTTCAGGTGCGGAAGCTGATGAGGGCGGGAGGTCCCCGGAGAAATTCCTGGAGTGGGGCGGTAAGATGGCGGGTCGGCCGCCATCTTGTGGCTTCCTCAGTTCCGCGGACCCGTCGGCCCAACAATATGGCATGATGGATCTTAAAGTAGACTTAGCTGATATGGAGGTTTCACTCACTTATTTTCTTTAACTCCTGTTTACTGAATAGGAAACTACTTTTTCAATAAAAAGCAGAGAGCTTATAATCACAGATGCTCCCCCAAGTCTTTGTCTCTTTAAATATGTATTTTACAGGGCATCTGGGTGGCTCAGTGTGTTAAGCCTCTGCCGTACACTCAGGTCCTGATCTCAGGGTCCTAGGATCGAGTCCCATATCCAGTTCCCTGCTCAGTGGAGAGCCTGCTTCTCCCTCTCTCTCTGCCCTTCCTCCTCACTCATGACCACCCTCTCTCTGTCTCTCTGTCAAATAAATCATAAAAATTTAACAAACAAATATAAATAAATAAATAAATAAATAAATATGTATTTTACAACCAGGAGGCATGTTCTAGTTTATTTCTCTTCTTTCTTTGACCCTTAAAGCTTAAGTTTCAAAGTAAAAGTTAATTTGTTTTAAATCACTTAGAAATACCTTTTACTTGGCCAGCTTCCAAATTGCATCTGCAATTTTAAACTTTTGTTTAAAGTATCTGCTTTTAAACTTTTGTATTAAACTTTTTATCCAATATTTAAGTCATATAAAATGTGTCATATCTGCTTCTTAAAAATATATATATTAATTCCCTTACAATGGAAAGTTGTTCAGGTGATTTAGGGGTTGTGATTTTAAGTGTTTTGTAAGGCTGGAGGTGGAGGTGTGGGGGGCTGGTTATTTTTTTATCATTTTGTCTTTTTGGTCTCCCAGTACATACCTGCTTATTTCAGATAACCTCTAATTATGTGGCAACTCTTTGTATGCTATCATGATACTGACGCATTTTTCAACATCTTGTTTTTTGGTTTTGTTTTTCAAGATATAATCCTAATGCTAAAGCCCTGTTTTGCTCTTTTTCTTCCCTCAGTTTTATTTATATTTTGATGTTAGGACTAGGTGGCCTATAACGCTTTCAGGGAATAGGATATAAAACTGACCTGCAAATTCTCTAAAGCTGAGATGCAGTTTTTTTTTTTTTACCATCATCAGAAACTGTGTGCAGAAGTCGATTAGAGTTTTCCCATTAGAAAATCAATTCCTTGCCCCCCCCAAATATTGTTACTATCTAATCATGCTATCACATTCTTAAAATCTATTGGTAAAAATGAACTTATTTTGTTTTGAGTATTGAATCTAATTATTTTCTGTTGACATAAAAAGATACTAGGATAATCCTTTATAAAGTTACAGATAAAGGCCAATTGAATTCTTTCTCAACTCTAAAGCATAAGAAATGTTCTCTATCTTCATTTTTTTCTAAATCAGATAAAATGTGGCTCAGAATCTTTCTTCTAGATAGTTGGGGAATTCACTGTGTTGGTCATTTTTCAGGGTTCCCCTTTCCATCGGTGTCCTTCAAGAGTCTTTGAAAGGCATTTGAGTACACAGAAAAGAAATCTCCTGGTGGATGTAACAAGTCTGACTTTTTTCCCTGCCAAGGGGCTTCAGTTATTCTAGATTATTTTCTAAAATCCAAGGTTTTCCAAAACAAAGGACTCCTAACACCTTTTGAGGGCAAGGAAATCCAGACTTCAGGGACATAACCATACCTGCCATCTAAAAGTAAAAAAGGGAATATACCTGTTACTCATTTTTAAAGACATAACACAGTTGTTTTTGCAGTCTGGTTATCTTTCAACCCCATTCATCAAGTTTTAGCAGGTTGCTTGCTAAGAGATTCTGAAAGAATGCAACAAAGGGAAGCTAAAGAATCCTAAGGGGGATGAGATCTATAGTGTTAGTTCCTTCTGTCTATGAGGTTGTCACAGCTAGGTGGCAGTTTAAGGGCATTTTCCTGTCATACTGAGCTTACAAAGAGCAAGAATGTGGCTGATTTTCAAACTCAGCTTATAGTCTATTATATGATAATACTCTCAAGAAGGAAAATATGTGCCATTATTAATGATGCTAGAGAATAGGGGTTAACTAAGCTTGTCCAGGATATACTGGACATCTAGTCACCTTATATAGAGAAAGGGAAAATTAAATAAGTGTCAGTACTTTGCAAACTGAATTATTTGATCTGTGGATTCTTTCTTGGAAAACCTTACGTTAAATCGACATTGTTTACAATCTATTTGAGAAAACCAAAAAGTAAACAGGCAATCGAAGTATTTATGAAATAGATTCAATGATTGGGTGTATTCCTTTAACTTAAATCTGACCATACATGAGAATATCATCAATTGCAACTAATAGATCATAGAAAATCCAACTCAAGCTGGCTTTAAGAAGAAAGGAAATTATTGGCTTATGAAATGGAACTATTATGTGGGTTTCAGGCATGGCATACCCAGGACCCCAGCTCATTGCTCAGTTTTGCCCTTCAACATTGTCGTAGCTGTTATAGGACATATTTTGCATACCATACCATACTTAAAAAGGAGAGAAAACTTTCCTTTCTTGACCTTCAAATGAAAGTGCCGAGCTTCTCTCTGATTGGACTAGCTTAAGTCATACACTCACACCTACATAAATCACGGTGGCAAAGAGGATGGAAGTTTCCACCCTCATTCCTTGGTTTTATAGAATGAGATATTGTAAAGGTTAACAGTATACCTACTCTAGTCACTATTCCATGTCATGAAAGATTTCCTAGAGAAATCAATATATAAATGAAATATAATTTCTTTATAACCAAACTAGCCATCTTTTATACATGGTTCATTTTTTTGTTTTGTTAAATTTTCCTATTTCTCAGTAGTGTCTTATAAGTAATTGTGGGATTTAAAAGCTGGAAAGAGAAAGAAAACACAGAATGCCATCTCTTTTCTCATTTCAAAAGGAATCAAAATGAGCATACATGTTCATTTTCTTTCATTAAATGTCTACAGAAATATAATGTATCACATAAACATGTATAAACAAGGATTCCCGACACTGAAAAACAGGAAAAATTTTGTCATTACCTTATTTCATTCTTTTTTATCCTTTTTTTCCTTTCTCAAGTCTTTGATGACATCTCCAAATGTCAGCTTTAATTCATAACAAAAATTGAGCAAAGAATACTGTTGTTATAATTTTGCCACCCCGCCGTCTCCTCAAATATGGAGACACTTGTATAACATGTGAACATGTGTCCTGCTTTTTCTCATATTTGCAGAAATGGCATAAGCTTTTCTGGAGTCAGGCATCTAAAACCTTGCCTTATGTGTTACTGGCAAGCTACACGACTTCTACAATTTTCAGTTTCAGTGTTTGTAAAACTGGGATAGAAAACTCTTTGTCACAGTGTAGTTATCAGGATTAAAAGCATGCCTTAAGATCTTTGTAAATAAGTCTCAAATCTGCAGTTGTATTTGTTCTACCTGTGTGTTACTTGTCATCACATTTTCTTTTTGCTGTAATGTAACAGTAATATTTCACATCATTCATCAAAATAGACAATTAAGTAAAGTCATTCTTTAAAACAAATATTAATTTTAGAGGTTTCAGTAGGGTTGTGTGGTGGTTCCTTGATAGACACTTGAAAAACCAATTAATCATGATGGCTATTTTTACAGAGAAATAAATCAAATTTTCAAATCTGGGATTGGAATCGAAATGGCGATGGTAGTGTTTCAAAGCCCCTTGTGATTTGATGCTACAAACTTAAAAAGAAAGAACTTGTTTTACTCAAATTGTTGTCCAAGTGCTTCAGAAAATGTGTGTTTTCCTAATAGATGAGAATTTTTTACTTAGATTAGAAATTCTTGGAGAGTAGTGAGAAGAGCACCTCCCGTTGAAACAGGTTTTTAGACAGTGGGGTATGATAAGTGTGCCTCAAGTTCAAAGATGAAATGGCTTTAAGAAACTCAGTGGCTAGAGATAGGTGTGTTTGAGCCCAGGATGGTATGCAAGGATATTTGCACCTTCTTTCTTCTAAATCATTCTTACCTTAAATCTCCAATTACTTGCTGAAGGGGGAATGGGAAGAAAATGTGCATGCTATTATGGGAAAATTTCGCCTCTATGCTATGAAGAACTTTAGAACAGAAATGTTCTGGGTATTAATGCCAACTGGCTAGTGTTTATTTACTTAAAGATAATGTCACACCTTGGGTTTTTGGGCAGCTGTTGCTGAGATGCAGATGAGCATACCAGAGGTTTACTTGTGAGTGCTCTTGGGGTCAACAGAAGGCAGGCAGAAGGAGAAGCTGAACTGTGAAGCATTCCCAGTAGGGGTCTCATGTGACCTGAAGCTGAAGGGACTCTTCAGAATTGTTATGATTTGGGGAGAGAGGACCAGCCCTTTACAACTTCATGTCTAGTCACTCATTGGAGATGAGCTTTTAGAAGGTTGTCTACCAGAAGCACTACTACCAGCTGAGGAAGTAAGTCCCTCATTTCTGAAGGGGAATCGGGGAAGCATATTATAACTTCTCAGTGCAGATAAGTTCATTATTTAAGATAGGGACTAGCTGGAAAAAATTAAATGTCCAAAATTGAGTAGACTATTAAAAAATTGCATCGTAATATATGCCAATATGTACTGTATGATATTGTTTTGTTGCAATATTTATTGCATACCCAAGAACATATATATTACTTTATAGAAACATATTTCCACATATATTTCTGTGAAGATTATACATACCCATATGGAGTGCTATGGGAGGAGAGATAGATAGATATGGCTATAGATATATAGATATAATCTATATAGTCATATATATGTATATATACACACACACACACACATATATATATATGGCAAAATCTTAAGATGCTAAGTAAGTGTTAACCTCACTGTCAGGTGTTATGATTACAGTCTATAAGAAAGGTTCACTTAAGGCAGTAATAGATATACATGAATCTGTATATATATGTGTATATATATATATGTCACTGATATAAATATTTATAATTACATATAATAAAAAGAATTGTCTCTGCATGGGTAGGGTTATGGGTGTTATTTGTGCTGTTTTACAGCATGATGTTTCTATATAGTGTTATAAATGTGTACTGTTTCTTTATATCAAGTAAAAATACCAAAAGAAACTTTAAATGATCACTACAGAAAAGAATTCCAATGTTGGATATTTAGATTTGTTCAACTTTTCAATTAAAAATATTGAATAATATAAATATAAGAGTACAAAAAAAACAGATTTTGAAAAATGGAAAGAATTCAGAATTGTTGCTGAGCTGCCATTATTGAAAAATATAGCATTTGGCTTTGGCCAAATTGCTTCCGACAAACTTCTTTTGGCTGAAACGTGTTGGGCCAAATAATATGCTACTATAAAATTCTGGGCACTTATACTACCATTTATTTTGCCCTAGTATATGCAAGTCACTGTGCTGTGCACATGGCATTTAATATGTTTAATTGTCTCAAGTGTAGTGCACACTAACTGGTGTTATGCTTGTTTCATGAAGGAAGTGATTCAGAAACGTTAAGTTAGTTGCCCAAAGCAGTACCATTGGTAAATGCCTGGATTCCAACCCAGGCTTATTGGCAAGAAACCATGTTTACATACACACACACACGTGCGTATTTGCATATACGAATTACATATATAACATATTTATATTGAACCTTAGTATTGAAAAATACTCTTTAGGACATACCTAGGGAATAGAAAGAGTAGGGATGAAAATGTGTTTGCTTAAAAAAGGTGATACATTTAAATAGGCTTTCTTATGATCTTCAACTGTCCTTTGAAAAAATACACCCAGGGAAGCAATAATAGGGAATCTGAATCTTGAGCAGAAAAACAACAGAGAACTTCTCAAAGAGCTTAGATAAAAATGTCAAAGAACAGAATAATTTTGCAGCCCAGATAGACACCCATAGGGTAAGAAAAATTGGTCTCACCACAGTTTGCATCTCCATAAACTAATGTCCAGTATCCAGCCATGACCAAGCTCATTCTTTCCCTTCCCCACCCCTCACCACACCCATGCATCTCATAGGATAATTATATAGACAACTGTGTTCTTAACTAAATGACTAGGTCCAGTTCTTACTTGGATTGTGGGGGAGAAAAGTGATAATATGAGTAATACTAGATGAAAGATAAGGCAGAATTGTGAAATTATTCAATTGATAGAAATGGTGCAGAGAGATAGAATGAAATCTTTAAAGATCTGGTTATTAAACCATGTTGGACAAATACAACCATGAGGAAATCAAAAGAGAATTTTTTAGGTTTTTATTTAAATTCCAGTTAGTGTACATACAGTATAATATCAGTTTCATGTGTACAATTTAGTAATTCAACACTTGCATGCGACACCCGGTGCTCATCACAAGTGTCCTCCTTAATCCTCATCACATGTTTAAAAAGAAAGAAAAATTTAATGTTATACTCCAAGAACAAAATCAAATCCATTATTGAATGAAAGGAGGTGAGGATTATAGGGAACTATTGTTTTTGTACTTATCATACTTCATTAAAGAATAATAAACTTTAGGGACACCTGGGTGGCTCAGTCGGTTAAGTGTCTGGCTTCGGCTCAGGTCATGATCCCAGGGTCCTGGGATCGGGTCCCACCTTGGGCTTTCTGCTTAGTAGGAGCCTGCTTCTCCCTCTCCCTGCTGCTCTCCCTACTTGTACTCTCTCTGTGTCTCTGCAAATAAATAAAATCTTTTTTAAAAAAGAATAATAAATTTTAAAGAGTGTGGCTTGCACAGTATTATTGTCATAGGTCAATATTGTTATGCACAGCTGTTAGATTATTTTTGGTCGATAGCAGTAGCAAAAGCTTAGTATGGTAAGTAAGGATTAGTTACTCTCCCCTACCCTTACTGTCAGGTATAACGATCACAATTTGTGTTAAAGATTTACTCCAGGAAGACATGCAAATATTCTAAAATTTAAGGGTAGGATTCAATTAACCTTAGAGAGGGTATCATGCACTCAGAATCTTTGAATTCAGTGTAGAGATACAGCATGGTTTGGACATCAAAATTTGGGTACCATTCCAAAAAGTACAGGATCAATAGCTTGCTGGATTGTGGTATCTGGTCCTGGTAAAGATGAGGAGTGCCTCTAACATATTTTAACCCAAACATGTGTCTTGAATAACACTAATCTCAGAAATGAAAATTCATTTCTAACATTCATTTTGCTCATTAGCAAGGCCTCTGGTGTTGACTGTGATTAAAATGGTTAAAATGCTTGTAGCACCTGCCTCAGGAATCTGACCTTTCTGATTAAAGTCTGACCCCATCTCCCATATGAATTCCTGACTGAAGGCAACTGACTGCTAACACACTCATACTGTCACATATAAAATATCTGTGCTGAAGAATCTTAAATTACAGACTTCATAATGTATAATTCATAATTTTTTACCATAAAAGATGGTTTTTGGTTTTTGTTTTGTTTTCTTTTACCACAGACATTTTAACATGCATCAAATCAAGAGTTTTCAATAATTCATAATCTCCAAGGTCAAATTTCTTCCTCTAACTTATCCTTCTTACAGAAGTCATCATGGGCAGTTGAAACATATACGTGTCAGTTTGCTTTGATTTAGGGTATTCAGGCTTAAGAATATATCTGTCTAGTAAACAAGCCAACTCTATGTCACCTAGTTTTTTTAATTTTTTAAAGATTTATTTATTTTAGAGAGAGAGAACATGGTCATGCATGCGTGTGCACACGCACACAAGCAGAGGGAGGGGCCGAGGGAGGAAATCTTCAAGCAGGCTCCCCACTGAGTGCAGGGCTCAATTCCAGGACCCTGAGATCATGACCTGAGCCAAAACCAAGAGTCAGCTGCTTAACCCGCTGAACCACCCAGGCACCCCTGAGTCAACAAGTACTTTTGCATGGATTTTGTCCTTATTCATAAATATTTTAAGTGAGACATTTCTTTCATCTTTTTTTGTGCCCTAACTACATGAGAAATTTGATTATTTTTAGTGGTCTAACAACAAAACAAAACAGGAAACCCCCAAAATTCATTATATATATTCAGAAGAGACAACCCTTTTGTGTTGGTTCAATCACAAATGAAGTGTTATTATGTGAGGATATCTCTCTGGCTTGTATGAGGGTAATGGGGCATGGGATCTACAGATTCGACAATAACTGAGAGATTGAAAAGATATGGAGCTCTTGCCTACAACTTTGGTTAATGAAACCCTCCGTGTTGCTGTGAAAAGAGCTTATTGTTTGCTTTTCATGCAAATCATCTTAGTTTTTATTTGTTTATCTAATAGTCTGTAATTTAGAATAATGTAGTCTTTTTTCTGCTACTATTGTGAAGTAGCAAGCAGAAAATGCTAACAGGAAATAGATTAGCAAGTATCCCATAAATCAGAGTTCATTCTTTGTCTCTCCCTTCCTTCCCCCTTCTTTCCCTCCTTCTTTGTCTTCTTTCCTTCCTTTCTTCCTTTGTTTCCTTGATTGTTTTCCTCTTTCTTCCCTTTCCTTCTTCCTGCTGATCTGTATTTTCTGCTTTGTCAATAAGAGAATCATTTACTGTAAACAAACCGGCTGAGAGTGAATTTTTTCTAAAGTCCCACGATATGGTAAGTGGGTGGACTTGGGGTGGAGCGGCCTGGTGCTCTGCATTTGGGTTAGGGTTTTGGAGTAGTGCCCTTAGTTGCTGTTCTCAGTCTCCCAACTCCGTGACTAATACCAAGGTAGACAAAGGTTATGATCTTAAACTCGTTTTCAAAAATAATTTCTAATAACATTGCTCTTCTTAAAAATAAACATCTTTCGGGGCACCTGGGTGGCTCAGTGGGTTAAAGCCGCTGCCTTCGGCTCAGGTCATGATCTCAGGGTTGTGGGATCAAGCCCCCCATCGGGCTCCCTGCTCAGCAGGAAGCCTGCTTCCTCCTCTCTCTGCCTGCCTCTCTGCCTCTTTGTGATCTCTCTCTCTCTCTCTGTCAAATAAATAAATAAAAATCTTTGAAAAAAATAAAAAAAAACATGTCTCCAGTATGAACCTTTACATTAAAGAATGAATCCCAGTGAGTCCGTGGTGTAACTTTTACACCAGATGTGTGTATGGACCGATACAACCATGTCATAGACTTCAATTGTAGCCTTATCTTCTCTGTACCTTTTTGTATATCTAAAACATTTCACCATTATGTCCTGTAAAACAAACTCATCATGTTTTTAAAAGCTGGAGTTGGTAATGGGAAAGAGAGGACCAAAACACTGCTTCAGCTCCTAACTCTTGCTGTTAATGTCATCACCACCAACATTTTAAATGTATGTTTTTACTGTTTTGCAGTTCTTTTCCTTTGATTACTCTTGTTGATACAAGCCTTTAGGCATATTCATGTACAAGATTTATGCAGGATTCTTCTAATAAAGAGACAATGAGTTATCTATTGTACTTTGAGAAACCTCATCATTTAAAAATTTCTTAATTTGGTTTTGCTTGGAATGATCAGAAAGAATAAAACCTATGATTCATCTGAGAATTAGAAAGGAGGATTAATATTTCAGGTCTTTCTTCATATTGGCATATCTGTGAATCAGCGATAGACTTCTTTATAGTTTGAAATATAAAATTCTAGACTTAATTAAAATCTCACCGATGTTTCACCACCACATGATTCCGTACTTGAATTTCCTTCCACTTCGTTTTCAACTTATCATTGAGGAATATTTCACAGGTCTCTTCCCTCTATTTGTTTTGTTTGAGTACATGTTTGTATTTCATCATTTGGGAGAAAAATCTTCTGCCATTCTGAAGGTCATTTACCTGAAAATGATAGAAAGCCGCCTCAGTTCAAACAACTGCATAGTGATTATCTATCAGTGATCATTGTTCATTAGTTCCCTGTTTCAGGAGGACGGGCCAGCCTCCCCACCTCCTGTGTGCTTCCCCCTTTCCCCCAACACATTATCCCAGAGCCTACCGATTCGTTCAAGTCCTCGGGCTAAATTGGCCACCCACTGTGTTCTCGTTGTTTTGTGTATGGTAGTGAAAAGATTTAATCGGATATTGTTGAAAAGACACAGAGGCTAACTCTCAATTTTCATATGTGGCTCTTCCCTCTCCTTCTGCACCGCCTCCTTTCCTTGATGAGAAAATTGCCCTTTCCATGGTAACAATTAAAAAAAAAAGCTTTCAAATTTTTGGTAGTACTTGTTGCAGAGAAAAGAAGTCAAAAAGTAGAAGCAGTTTAAAAATGAGAAGGGAGAGGAAGACAGCTGGGAAGAAGGCTTAATGTTGATGAGTGGGTGTTGATGGGAGAGAATGAAGCTGAATGAGCAAAGCAGAGGGGAAGTTGGTGTCTCTGTTTCCGGGAAGACAGTACCCCTTCCTTTCCTGCAGGCTGTCATTCCCCCAAAGATAAGGACTTCGTTCTGGATTTCTGCCAGGATTCACTCCTGGAAGAGCTGCTTGTCACAAAACAGCAACACCCTGATTTCCTCAGGGAGTCACAGTTCATTAATTTTTTTTTAATGTAGTGCTTTTGTGAGCTGCAGTTTCCACCTCTTAATAGGGACATTCAGAGGGACTTTTGGTGATGGGAAAGGCGACAGTACACCTCTCCTGCCTCTGGAGGCCTTTAGTTAAACCAGGTCTGCACTGGAGAGCAGAATTCTCACTGCTTAATGCCTCCTGTGCTTTCTAGATTGTGGAATTTTGCAACCCTTGACACTGACTTTCACATACTACTGAACCAGCCCCCAAAAGTATGCCACATCCTGGCAGGCAGTTTCATGTGAAACAACTGCAGAACGTTTCTGGTAGGCTGACTGATGGCTCCCCAAAGAGAGCCATGTCCTCATCCCTGGAACCTGTGAGTACGTTACTTTACATGGTGGAAGGGACTTGCAGAGGGGCGAAGTTAGGGATGTTGACGTGAGGGGCACCTGGGTGGCTCAGCCAGTTAAGGTTAAGTGTCTGCCTTTGGCTCAGGTCATGATCCTGGAGTCCCAGGATCAGGCTCCATGCTCAGTGGGAAGTCTGCTTCTCCCTCTGACCCTTCCCCCTCTAGTGCTCTTTCTCACTCTATCTCAAATAAATCAATAAAATCTCTTTTTAAAAATGTTGCCGGGGGGGGGGATCTTGATGAATTATTTTTGGGTGCCCGTTGTAATCACAAAGGTCCTTAGAAGAGAAGGCAATGTGATCACGCAAGCCGGCAGAGGGAGGAATGAGAAGATGCTAACCTGCTGGCTTTGAAGATGGGCAACAGGGCCTGGAGCCAAGGATGGCAGGTAACCTCTGGAAGCTGTGAAAGGCAAGGGGACCGGATCTCTCTTAGAGACTCCAGAAGGAACAGAAGCTCTGCCGACACTTTAATTTTTGCTTCTAAGACCTATTTTCAGATTTCTGACCTCCAGAACTCTAAAATAATAAATGCAGATGATTTTAAGCCACTAAATTTGTGATAATTTGTGACAATAGCCATAGGAAACTAATATAGCGTGAAATTTAGTAATAACTGATTTTATATAATTTTAATACAGGCTTTCTTACTGGGGTTTATTTTTTTCTTAAGTAAAAGAAATTACAAAGGGTATAGAGAAAATGTCATGATCCCTCCATTTTAACCGTAGAAACACATATTTCAGAGACAAAAAAGACAATTTGAATGCAATTCTGTGGACTAACAACAGTAAAGATGAAAGTAGAGAAAGTGTCCATTTGGAAATGAAGTTGGGAAAGAAATGAATGGTAACGAACCAGTTATCTATTTTTCTCTCCTGTTTTTTTTTTTCCGCCTGTGACTTGTTTAACCCCTTGCACTCAGTGTTAGATACTGTAGATACTGTTGAACGGTAATGAAGCCTTGATGGGTTTAGTGGCATGACAAGTGCCGCAAGGGCGAGAAGATGAAGAATATGTTTGAGAAGAAAAAGCCGAGTAGCCTGCACAGAGGTCTGTGGCATGCAGACAGGGATAGGCTTCGGAGTCAGGTAGCTCTGAATTCAAATGCTTTTCTCCTCTGAATTGACTGGCTGTCTTTGGAAAAGTTGCTCATGTGTAATAACGGATATCCAGCATCCAGCTAGGTAGCATTGTTGTCAGGATTAAATCATGTTTGTGAAACAGCGAGCCCAGCTTCTGCTACCTTGTAGCTGCCGAAGAAGTTGTGGCTATGATGTACTGGAAAAGGAGGATCTGGGGCATTTTGCTCCACTTCCACCATCTTAGTTTTGTGACTCTGAGTAAATTATGTAACCTCTCTCTGCCTCATTTTTCTTGTCTATAAAAGATGGTAAGAGTACCTAGCTCAGATGGTTGGTCTCCGTTAATAAAGCCAAGATGCTTAGGGCGATATCTGGCACACAGGAAACTCACAATACTAGTTGTTTTCATGTTGTAATTGTTACGCTGTAGCAATTTGTACTTGATATTAGCCAAAAGGCAGAGAAACGATGCTGTAGGAGTTTGAATTGTAAAGTGGTACACTTTTAGAGGAATGGGGTGACAGTTTTCGTAGTTACTGTCGATGAGTACTGTATTTGAGGGGATCAGGATTGGGGCAGATAGTTACTACTAAAACATTACAAGATGGATATTTAGTAAACCAAACTGTTTAATCAATTGCATCCCTCACATTCCCTTTCTTTCTTCGTTTTTTAGCCTTCCATTTTGGGCTGCCCATTGTACAGATATTTAACGCTCAGTCTTCTCTTCAGTAACACATGTGGTATGAGTTACTTTTGGCACTCCTGGTGTATAATGTCATCCTGTTCGTGAACCAACAGCTCGGAATTAGCTTTCACATTAGCTTGCCTGGCTTTGTGAAGTTTTAATTGAAGTATTGACCTTATTACCACCCCTCTGGCCACTGTCTTAGAGAAAACTTCCGCTAATAGTAAGGTGGATCATTAATAAAAGAAAGAGAGAGAGAGACAGAGAATTGAGATTGAAGTATTGGAAATTAGAACCACCTGACAGTACTGTTTTATGTATTATTACCACTTTTTGTCTCACCTGGTCTCACGCCATCAAAATGTCTGAGGCAGCAAAGGGTGAGCAGTTTTGCTCACGTCGTGTAAATAAAACAGGAAAGTGAACAGAGAATTCTTACTGCATGCTTTCTCGAGAGATTGCTCTTCTTTCTAAACTACTTAAAATTTATTGAAATGGGTGTTAATATTAAGCGCCCTTCCCAATAAAACAGAGAATTAAACTTAACTCTTCCCTATAATGTAAACAGCTCGATTAGGTATGCAGCATTACAAAATCCATTTAAGAACTGATTATACTTGCCCTTGGAGCACATCTAGAAGCTCACAGTTAAGAAGCTGTACACATTTTCCTATCAAACAGAACATAAAGTTTCCATATTCCTCAGAATCGCCTTCGTTTGAGCCATGAGTTTGCTTGGAACTATGCCACATAAAGCAACCCCTCCCCCACCCCCGAAGCTGGGCTTTTTTCATGCCGCAGAGCAAGTGTGTGATTTACTGGCACAGTGTGCTAATGTAGACCCATTTTTAGAGGATAAGAACTAGTACAGTCCAGGGAATTGCAAAGTATATTTGAGATTCTCCCTCTAGAATATGTCCTCTCCTTTAAAAGCTGTCACACTGCAAGTTCCAATTGAGTTAAAGGCTGTTGTGCTCCTACAGGGAAATATATTCTATTGTAATTTTTATGTCCCCCAATAACAGTCTGTTCTTTGTTTACTGAAGAGAGCTTTTATGTCATAAAATGGTTTTTTTTGACAGAGAAGCAGAATCATTGTTTTATTATAGAAATTTTCCTCTTACAACAGCAAAAATAAATAGATCATCTCTTAAGCTCCTGATCAATGTCTAACACCTCCTACCCCCAGCAACACTTCACTGTCAGTGTATTAACACTCTGTGAGAGCAGCTCTATTCACCTACCAGGAAATGATCTTCACAAATGATTTACAGCTAAACCGGGGCTTAAACACATAGTACCCAATCAAAGGCAGATTTTTATCTTTTCCCCAGTCATATAATTTCTGAGAAGAAACAGATTAATGTCAGTCTCTGAGAATATGCAAAAGTATGTTGTCCCTTTTGAAGCATGAGGCCCAATGGTTAAGCTTTTTTCCTTCATATGTATGTCTAAACGGTGCACAGTGCACTGTTTTAATGCAAAGGTGTGGCAGAGATTTGTGCAGACCTCACTCCTCCTCTGGCATATTGCCTATCCTGTGTGAGCGCGCATAGACGCTCTTGCATTCCCTCCCTCTCGCCCTCCCACTCTCCCTCATCTTACCCTTACTTGTAAAGCTCCAAGAGCTTTCCATACCATGAAGATACCATTTTTTAGCACAAGCACAGAATTGTTCACTCTCTGTCTGTTATCTTGGCTTTGTAGCACTCAGAACTTGATGACGTCAGAAGGTCGAGACCTGATCAATTAAATACATCCTACATAACGTATTTGTCAATAGCTGTTCTTACAAAGAGACCAGGACTAGCCGTATTTGACTAATTTCTACCTAAGATATTTGAATGCTGGTAAATAGATTTACCATTTTCATCTCCTCCGGTTTGGTTGATATAAGTGTGATTATCCTCATTTTATAGATGAATAAACTGAGCCTGATTCTCTTTTATATAGGCAACATGAATCGAACAGCTGTGCCGATTATTTTGATAATTCATGTCTTCACATGCTCCACTCGAAGATAGGAAAAGAGCATTCGGGGGCTTCAATTATACCAATTGACCACGTACGTGGGTTTTAATTGCCTCTGGATAATCGCTCATTTCCCCGCTTGACTTGCATGTACAGGTAGCGTCACAGAACAGTAATATCTATTATTTTGCCTCAGTTTATTGGTGGCAGCCACTGGCAATAGAAACCAAGGTTCTTGTCTCAGCTAAGTAAGTGGTGTCTTTAAAATGTTTTGAAAACAGGAAAAGGTTGAAAGCATTCTTAGCATAACCTTCATTTGCTTTGAGCTTTTATTTTTGAAGGGATTACTATGGTACTTGTTAAATAACAGGCCTCTTTCCTAGAACCTGGAGAATTACCTAAAGACTCATTTCCCAAAGAAAATATCATAGGTCCAATGCAATGATAGATATAGAAGGACATTGCAACGTTCCATCCACAAAATGTGACATTGTAATAGTATATTGATTATTCTTATTACCACGATAATAATCTTTGAAGTTATGTTTCTGGAGGGATCCCAATTCTCTCTCCTACTCTGACACTTTCTTTATTCCTCAGAGCAGAAATCTAAGAATTTAGCATTCCGAATGTTTACTTTTTTATAAACTAAAACTGCAGTCACTCTCTACTCCCATCTAATTTAATATAATGTTGCAAATGAAATCAGAAAATCTGCTTAATAATTCTCAGGGACCCTGTTTTACCAGCAGTGGAGTTGAATTTGTTTTGCTTATATGCAGTGCAGTTAATATTTTCTCCTGAAATAAAAGGGTGTGTGAGGTTAAGTTAGAAATGGTTTGCAGCTAATGCAGCCACTCTGGAAAACAGTATGGAAGTTCCTCAAAGTTGAAAAAAAAAAAGCGCTACCCTATGACCCAGAAATTGCACTACTACAGTATTTATACCAAAGATACAAATGTAGTGACCCGAAGGGGCACGTGCACCCGAATGTTTATAGCAACAATGTCCACAATAGCCACACTATGGAAAGAACCCAGATGTCCTTCGACAGATAAATGGATAAAGACGATGTGGGGTGTGTGTGTGTGTGTGTGTACACACACAAATGCATGCACGTGTGTGCAATGGAATACTATGCAGCCATCAAAAAATGAAATCTTGCCATTTGCAATGATGTGGATGGAACTGGAGGGTATTATGCTAAGTGAAATAAGTCAAACAGAGAAAGACAATTATTATATGATCTCTCTGATATGAGGAATTTGAGAAACATCACAAAAGATCATAGGGGAAGGGAGGGGAAAATGAAACAAGACAAAACTGGAAAGAGAGACAAACCATAAGAGACTCTTAATCTCAGGAAACAAACTGAGGGTTGCTGGATTGGAGGGGGGTTGGGAGAGATGGGGTGGCTGGGTGATGGACATTGGAGAGGGTATGTGCTATGGTGAGTGCTGTGAATTGTATAAGACTGATGAGTCACAGACCTGTACCCCTGAAACAAATAATTCATTATATGTTAATTTTTAAAAAGATGTTTAAACATGTAAAGAAAAAAAATATGACCCATAATCAAGTGGGAAAAGAGCCATAGAAAGAGACCATGAGATGATTCATATGTTGGTATTATCAGGCAAGGATTTTAAAGAAGCTATTATGAATATATTCAAGGACTTAAGGGGGAAGGTGATCATGACTAAACTGATAGAACTTCCACAGAGTTCACCTGAATTTAAACCATCCTTTTAAAACATTGATTTCAATTAAAAAATGTTTTGGTGTGGACAAGAAAAGAAAAGAAATGGTTTGCAGGGGCACCTGGGTGAATTAGTCAGCTAAGCGTCTGTCCCTTGTTCTCAGCCCAGGTCTTGATCTTAGGGTCATGAGCTCAAGGCCTGCATTGGGCTCCACACTGCTTATAGAGCCTACTTAAAAAAATGGTTTACATGTTTTCATGACTAGAAATTTAAACAGATGGGCTAGAAGAGGTTTTTCTTGGATTGTTGCAGTGTCGTTTTCCAGTCTTCTGTTCAAAAGAACTTTAGATGTGATAGTACAAGGTTATTATTTCTAAAAATGCCACATTTACTGTGGCTCTCTTCTGTTCTCAAGACTATTGCTTCCCACTGCCTTTAACATCACGTTCTTACTCATTCGTCTGGTAGTCTGAGCCCCGGCCTCCCTTCCCAGCTGGATCACAGTCCTCATAGTTTTGGTCACTGCACATGCACTCATCCTCCAAGCACTCTAGCGTATTGGTGCCTCCACACATTGGTGCAAACTCGGTCCTTGCCCTGGAATCGCCCCTCCCGTCATTAAGTCCTTATCAGTCTTGTGCATCCCCCAAATGATATTTCAGGTTCCTGATCCTCTAAGGTACTTTCCCTGAGCATGCTCATATGAGAATTGTATCCTTCAGAAGAATCCTGTCAGCATAGAGTCTGTAGTCTATAGACTATAACATTTGTCATTTACATGTCATGTTCTCTTATTGCCTAACTGCATGCGTGAATGCGAATGGGCAGGCCTGAAGGTCGTCTCCCCAACAGCAGTGCAAGTTCACTGCAAGTTCCTTGAATTCATTGAGGATGCTCTTTTTTGCCATCCTCTATCATGTGCAAAGCACATTTCCTACTGTAATGTATCGTGCATAGAATCCTGCCAATAAATACTTCCTGCCCATTTGATTGATTGGTGCTCCACTTACCTGTTAACACTGCCCTTCTTTATCTGCATTTCTGTGGCTTTGGACAACATCTTTAGGATGCAAAATCAGGATGTTCTGCACCAGGCAAAATATTACAAACAATGCCCTCAGATAATTCTGTTTCACTTCTCATGTCATGTCATTTATCCTTCATTTTATTAATTTGCTTCACTTATAATTCAATTTTCTGTATAGGGCACTCTGATTAGATAAAAGACTGTTTATCTTGACCAACTGAAGTTAGAATGCCTCCAAAATGGTGTTATTTAAGGTAGAACAAGAAAAGAATAATGGAAAATTGGAGCAGAAAAAAAATCCCAAAATATGGATATTGTGAAATGATTTCACTTTTCCCTCTCCTCTAAAATATATGGAGGGAGAAAAAACTATGTCACTTATTTCATTGGGTCATAACATCAAAAGTGAATGTGATGTGCAGGACAGAAACTGGTCTTAAAACTGCCCCAATTATCCTTTGTCAACATGTGAAATTTACAGAACAATAGGGTTTCAAGCAATGTGAACAATGTAGAATAGCAGATCTAATGCTGAACAGCTAAAAATATCAGCGCCCTTTCTCTCAGCTTAGAAATGTATTGGCAAATCATTATCAACAAATTGTTGCCTAAAATTCTTCTTTCTTCTTGACTTTGAAATTATATTTTAAGATCCCCAAATTAGACCGCATTATTTACTTATTGGCTCGTGTCACTGAAAGGAGTTTTCATTTTTGCGTATTAAGGGGTTTATGAAATGACAAGTAAATCAGTCCTTTAAGTTTTCTGTGGTGGAATAATTTGGAAATGATTCTCATAATCTCTTTTTCAAACACAGGAAAGAATTTATTTTTGAAATAACATACTAATAGTTGGGTGCCTGGGTGGCTCAGTCAGTTAAGCTTTTAAGTCTTGATTTCGGCTCGGGTCATGATCTCAGGGTCATGAGATCGAGCCCCCAGTCAGGCTCTGTGCTCACTGGGGAGTCTGCTTGTGATTCTCTGTCCCCCTGCTTGCACATGAACTCTCTCTCTTTTTCTCTCTCAAATAAACAAATAAATCTTAAAAAAAAACATAGTAATAATAGAATAGATTTTTAGTACACCATTATAAGAAAGGCCTCAAATGAGGGAGGCTTAAGATAAATTTGTTTAGCCCCCCCCAAAATGCCAACAAATAAGAAAGACATTATTACAAAGAAGTAGATAAATAAATTCCACAGTCTGTCCTATGGGTTTTTGAATCCAATAATAATTTAAGTAGCTATCATATTTTTCCTGTTAAAAGTTATCCAAGTGATAACTAATTTTTATAATACTAAGAAACACTGTTTGAAACAGGGAGGTGTGTTCTAGTAATTTCCACACCCTTCCCGTTATAATTCTCTTTCTTGTATCACTGTTTCCTCTTACTGTGTCCATTTTGTCAATCAACACTTTCACTCGCAGTTATCTGTGTACCATATTTCCAGGAAAAGACCAAGAACTGAGGAAGGTGTTCCAGACAGAAAGAATAAGGAACACAAAGGCACGGAGTGACACACTTCTTGGCTCCCATAGCTTCAGTTTTTCTAGTCTTCATTGTTACCCAGTTTCTCGTGATAAAATCCAATACCTCACATGGATTTTTAAAAACCCAACTGTAAAACAAGGTAAATTGTCTTTTAACTAATCAGAGTGCCCCATACAGCAAATTTAATTCTAAGTAAACCAAATGTATAAAATGGAGGATAAATGATAGGACATGAGTAGCAAAATGTAACTCTGAGGGCGTCCACTCTGCCTGTCTAAACTTACCTCCTGTGTTTTCCAGTGAAATTGTAGGCACCAGCCAGCCCAGTTGAAGCTTTATTTTATTGCAGTGTCTTTGCTCATGGTTTTCTTTCCATTACAATGCCCTCCCCATGACCTAGCCAAATCTTCCAAGGTTCAACTACAGCCCCACGCCTTCTATGAAGTCTTTGCAGAGAATGTGATGATTCCCCAAACTGATTCTTTCTAATGGTTGTTTCTTTCTTCACCATTTATTTTGGTACTTTTGCCGGACTCTTTCTCAGATGTACTATCAAAATTCCTGTTGTTTCCTGGGAGGCCGACTAGTATGAGCAGCAACAGTGAACTTGCGATTACCTGTTGACTGTGTCCTTCTAGTGGGAGGCACTCGTAGAGCCGAGGGAGAGAGGAGAGTGAGCCAGGCTATGGTTAGGTCCCTTTACAGACACAGCTCCTGTTAAGAGGTCCTCTCCCTGCAGCTACTTCTCAGATTCTATTAGCTGCACCCTCCACTTGACACTTCCGGCCTTGAGGAAAGTTTCCCCTTCCCAATTTGAATGGGTCACTTGTTTACGGCAGGTACCCTGACTGATTCAGTACTTAAGTAATTAGATAAATAATTTCCCCTTTTGTATTCCTGTTATCATGTTTCTGTCCCATTTAATCTCATCTGTGTGATAATTATGTCGTACTATGTTATGATGTTGTATACTTTATTACACTACAGCACACGTACTTTATAACCATGTCGTACTATACCGTCTCTATTAAGTGTGTGGGCTCTAGGGCCAAATGTCCTGGGTTAGAAGTTCTGACACTTACCAGTCTGTGATCCTGGGCAAATTGCTTAGCTTCTTTTTCTTTCATTTTCCTTCTCTGTAAAATGGAGACAATACAACCTATCTCATAGAGTGTTATGATTAAACTGATTAATTTTTTACTGAAAACTTTTATAGGTCTTATGCAACAGGAAGTATTCCAAGCATTTTACAAACATGAACCCCATTAATTCTCATAACAAGGTTAAGAGGTAGATACTCATACTCTTGTGATCTTCATTTTACAGTGGTAGAAATGAAGAGAATGGTTAAGTAATTTGTCAACCATAATAAACCAAGTAAAAGGCAGCCAGAATTCAAACCCAGGCAGCCTGACTCCAGAGTCCATTCTCTGTGGACTATGATAGACCATTGTGGCACATAGTAAGTGCCTAATAAATAATTATTACTGTCGTTGTGAGTATTACTTTCCACTGTATTTGTTCTTTAGGAGTCTTTGTTTTCTGCTAGATGATGAGTTCCTTAAAGAAAGAGGCTAAGGTTTATTTGTGTATATCTGTAAGCCAAGCGTTTGGCCTATAGTTGCAGGTCAGTAACTGTTCATGGAATTAATTATTAGTAGTTTCTCCTGTATTTCTCAAGGCCACCCCAGCCTTGGGAACAACTAATACTTAGCTAAAACTGCAAATGGAATTTGAGATCCTCACAGCCATTTTTGTTGCCTGAACCACAGCTTCCCCTTTTAATCCCAAATGCTTAGATGATTCACCCAGATGCTTAGATGATTTGTCTGGAGGTTCCTTGCTTTACTTCTTCCCAGTCACAGTGACTTTTCTTCTCCCATAGCCGTTGGTGCTGATAGTGTCCCATCTCAAACAACTGTGTACTGTTTTGTTCTGCTTTCCTGACCAGAAGAGATTTGTCCCCAAAACATGTATCTTTTAGCTTCATGATTGCTGCAAAAAAAATTAGAGTAAGTTCTCATGAACTATACAAGAAACATTTGATGGACATGATATAATTTGCGTTCAGATGTGTTTTTCCCATCACCAGTTGACTAGTTCTTCAAACAAGATACACAGTTTTTATTCTCTGCTCACATCAGGGTCGAGGTCAGGATTGGCTACATAATTTGTGGGGTGCAGTGAAACTTGAAAATGCAGGGCGCCTTGTACACAAAAATGATAAAGAATTTCAAGATGGCAACAGAACCACAGAAAACAAAGCATGGGACCCTTCTCTGTGCAGAGCCCAGTACCATTGTACAAGTTGCACACCCATGAAGGTGGCCCTGATTGAGGTCTCTGCCTATCCAATGAAATTTTTTTTTCCAATGAAATATTTTTTTCTTAGCTTTGTGATCTTCCCCAGACTAAAAACTTGCCAAAAAGTTCCTTTTTCCATGTCTTCCAGGAAGCCTAATGGTTTTTATATATAAATAACTTTTGGGGCGCCTGGGTGGCTCAGTGGGTTGAGGCCTCTGCTTTCGGCCCAGGTCGTGATCTCAGGGTCCTGGGATCGAGGCCCGCATCGGGCTCTCTGCTTGGCGGGGAGCCTGCTTCCCTCTCTCTCTCTCTGCCTGCCTCTCTGCCTCCTTGTGATCTCTCTCCCGCTGTGAAATAAATAAATAAAATCTTAAAAAAAAAATAACTTTTGGTGGCTTGCTTTGATAACCTAGTATTCTTGAGCCACGTGTATAGAATAGAACCTCACCATTACCATGTAAGACACCTAAATTATTTTTTTCCTCCAGTTAAATTCTAGGCTCATTGAAAATAATGGCCACATCCTTTTTTTTAAGCAGCAGTGGTTTTTAATAGAGATACTTTTAAAATGCTAATTTACTCGAATCTTAGGGAAGATATTAATAATGTCCAGAAATTGTGAATTATACATCTACGTGGTAATATCATGGAATCCTTATGTTATGTAGATCTGAAGTGTTGATGAGGGGTTTAGGGTCAAGAAAAGGGCAGAAATGGGTATATTCGTTGGGGCTTGAAATTAAATGTCCCAAGACGGGATTAGGCAGGAAATGATTTTATTTTAGGCAATATCTTTGTGAAAGGAAGTGGAGAGAGTATCAAGGAAGGTGGGGGAGCCACTGGATCAAAATGCGAGCCTGACCCCAAGTGAAAGAAAGAGGGGGAGGAGTGCCAGTGCCAGTGTGCCATATATCCAAGAAAGGTCAGCAGAGCTGTTGGGGAGTCACTGAGCCCAGGGTAGCCAGCAAAGCCCTGTGTCTCCCAAACAAGACTCTGCTTTAGTATCATTATCACATTCAGTCATTGGTGGGGAAGAGTGTGCAGGAGGCTTGGCTTCTCTTCAGTGTGATGGGTTTCCAAAAACAGCAGCTGGGGTCCCCAGTCACTTAGGTCCCAGTTGTAAAAGGCTTGCACGTTGGTTGTCATGGCCACCACAGTGGCTATTAAGGGCAGTGGTAATTAAAACCTTGTAAGCATAAAACTACCAGAAGAAAACATGGGCAAATCTTCTTGACATTAGTCTGGGCTTTGACTTTTTGGATAATGACACCAAAATCACAGACAACAAAAGCAAAAATACACTAGTGGGAATGCATCAAATTAAAAAAAAAAAAAGTTTCTGCACACCAAAGGAAAAAAAAAATCAACTGAACAAAAGGCAACCTACAAAATGGGAGAAAGTAGTTGCAAATGTCTATCTGATAAGGGGTTAAGATCCAAAATATATAAGGACCTCCTGCAACTCAATAGCAAAAAAACCAAATAATCAGATTTAAAAATGGGCAGAAAAGCTGAATAAACGTTTTTCCAAAGAAGACATCCAAGTAGCCAGCAGGTCCATGAGAAGGTGTTCAACATCATTAATCATCAGAGAAGTAAAAATCAAAACCACAGTAAGGCATTACCTCATTACCTGTTGGAATAGCTATTTTCAAAAAGACAAGAGATTGTTAAGTGTCGGTGAGGGTGTGGAGAAAAAGGAACCCTTGTACACTGTTGGTGGGAATGTAAATTGGTACAGTCAATGTGGAAAACAGTATCGAAGTTCCTCAAAATATTACAAATAGAACTATCATATGGTCCAGTAATCCCACTTCTGGATATATATCCAAAGGAAATGAAATCAGGATCTCGAAGCGATGTCTGCAGTGCCATGTTCATTGCAGCACTATTCACAATAACCAAGATTTGGAAACAATTCAAATGTCCATCAACAGACGAATCCATAAAGAAAACATGGTGTGTATATATATATATATATATATATATATATATATATATATATATAATGGAATATTATTCAGCCTTAAGAAAGAAGGAAATCCTGCCATTTGTGATAACATAGATGAAGTTGGAGAGCATTATACTAAGTGAAATAAGCCAGGCTCAGAAAAACAAATACTGTATCATCGTACTTACATGTGGAATCTAAAAAAAGTCAAACTCAGAGAAACAGTAGAATGATGTTTGCCAGGGCTGTGAAGTGAGGGAACTGGGGCAGTATGGATCATAGGGTACAAACTTTTTGTTTTAGAATGAATAAGTTCTAGAGATCTAATATACAGTATGGTAACTATAGTTAATAATGTACACTTGAAATTTGCCAAAAGGGTAGACCTTAAGTGTTCTTATCACACACACACAAAAGTAACTGTGAGATGTTGACTATATTAACTAGTTCGATTGTGGTGATTATTTTGCAATGTATACATATATCAAAATATCAGGTTGTGTACCTTTATTTTTTTAAAGACTTTATTTCTTTTAGAGAAAGAGAGAGAGCATGTGATCAGGGTGAGGAGCAGAGTGGGAGGGGAAGGGAGGGAGAAAGAAAGAATTTCAAGCAGACGCCCTACTAAGCCTGGAGCCCTGATGTGGGGCTCGGACACAACCTCCTGAACCACCCAGGCGCTCCAGGTTGTACACATTTACATACAATTTCTGTTCATCAGACTTACCTAAATAAAGCTAAAAAATGTTTTTTAAAAAGGAGTCTTAGAGACAATTTAAAAAATACATTTTGTATAACTTAGACAAAGTCAAGCTGAGGACCATGTAAGTTCCAGTTCATTCCGAAGACCCTCCTTAACCCTGAAATGTGGTTAGCTATCTTTCCTTCCTATATGCTTTGATAACTTCCTGTACTTCCCCTACCATAATACTCAACTCAGCTTATTGTAATTTCTTATTTACTGCCTGTCTTAACTACTAGTTTGTTTTCTCCTTGAGAAGATTAAATTTTCCTCCTTCACTTCTTTATCACCTGTGCCTATGTCAAGGACTAACAACAAATGTTTGCAGAAACCCAAATTGGGGGGCATCCTACAAAATACCTGGCCTTCAAAACAGTCAACAGTGTGAAGTTCAAAGAAAGGCAAACAACTATTTCAGATTAAAGGAGACTTAAGATATATGACAACTAAATTCAATGCATGAGGCTGGACCAGTAAATGAAAGGCAATTCATGAGATAATTGTCATACTGTGAAGAAAGAATGTAGATTGGATATATAGAACTAAAGCCATAGGAAGTCTCCTGACTTTGAATGGGCTGAGGTTATGTAAGAGAATGCCTTTTTCTTAAGAAATATACACTAAAATATCAAAGGTAAAGGGCACAATAGCCACAGATGATTCGCCAGTGGTTCAGAAAACATTATCTATTATATTATAGGTACAGATATATGTACACAGAGAGAATGATAGAAGGGGAAGTGATAAATAAAGATGTGGCAAAATGTTATCAATTGGTGAATCAGGGTGAAGGATACATGGAAACTCTTGGACCATTCTCGCAATTTTTCTGTAAGTTTTAAATTATATAAAAATAAAAATGGTTTCTCAGAAAGTATTTCTTGAATGAATGGAGGACAAAAGGATAGCCACAGTTAGAAGGTGTTTATGAAGAAGTTACCAACAGAGTTGCTGGTAGAACGTTCAGAGAAGAAGTAGTGAAGTTATACCAAGTAGGAAAATATCCAAGCCAGTTTAACATATAAATGTGAGGGAGTGGAAGACAATAGAGACAGCTTTGGATTTGGCCAATCTATTTGGAGAGGCAGCCAAATGCAAGAAAAGAAGCCAGAATGAAGGTGCTCAGTGAGGCAGTTGGAAGCTAGACATAGAAATAGCATCGTCATAGGGAAAACTCCTTCAGTTTCTAGAATGACTACAGTTTAGGCAATTTAGGGCCTACCTGCCTTAAATGCTTTTTTTCCCCATCTATAAAGTAGTTCAATAAACTATTTCCCCTTGTCCATCTTTGATGTTAATTTTTAAGGTTGTAAATAAAAGAGTAGAAGGTTTACATTTTTACCTTACGGGTAAGCTTTACTCATGTTTGTGTCCTGAAAATGGCAGCAACTGAAAATCACCGTAGGCTTTTGTTCTAAATATAACTATGTGAAGACTGTTGATTTTTGTAGAAAATATTAAAAATGTAAAGAGTTTGTTGTTAAGGTCTTTTCTGAAACATATAAATACTAAATATTCAACTAAACTGTAGAGTTTTCTATAAGTATTATTTAGTTGGAATTCTGTTTTACCACATACAATAAAAAAGTGTAATTCTTTCTGAGAGCCTAAAATGACCTACTTAGAGTATGTATAGTTTCATTGTTTAACTCCCTTTTTCATAGGATTGCTATTTATAACCACTTCCTTCAGCCCTGGGGGGACTTACTAGGATTAACGAGTTCTGATTCACTTTGTATTTGAAGATTTTTTTTTCTTCCATCTCTGCTCAGCTAGTGGAATCCATGATGAATTCTCATCTCCAAGGGGTAAGCTGTTTTTAGTAAAGCCCAGTAGCTGGCCTATGACCCCTTAGAAATAGCATTGATTCCTTCCTGCTCTTGTGTTTGTTTCTTTTGGAATGATAGAATCTCTGTAGACATGCTCAATTATCATGCTTCGGTACTGTTAAGCATGTAATGCTTTAGTTTTTTTCACTTAAGTTATATGTGTAATGAATACCTGGGCTCCTATCAGAAAACCAAATAAGCATAAATAGCATTCTACCTGTTTAGCCTGACAAATATAGACCACTACAGCTAGAACAAGGACGTTGAACAAAAGAAGAAGACTGGAGGTCATTTGAGGATGAGGATTAGAGTAGACAGAGTGTTCTGGAGAGAGAAGTATCTGGTAATAACACCAGATGAGGGCAAAGAACACAATTTCATAGATGGGTATTTTGGAGGTGGGTACTTTAATGATTAGATCTGAGGTGTTCTCCCATCTTGGGTGGCTCAGTGGAATAGAGGTGAAGGTCATTCTGTTGGAAAAGTTCGGAGGTTGTAAAACCAGTTGTCAGTTAAGAGAAATTATAATAGGAAATAGAATATACTCAAAGGAAAACCAAATGAAAAGAAAAAAGTAATTGTTTTCACTGCATGTGTGTGTTCTGTTCATTAGCAAAAAAGTCTTTCAGTCACTGTTTTTGTAATATCTTACTAAAAAATATTTAAATATGCCATATTCAAGTCCTTCCCTTTATTTCTGGAAAGAAAACCAAGGGAGAAAAATCCTATTCTGCTCTACTGAGAAACCACTATTTAATGAGTATATTAGTGTCTGATAAATCCCATAGCAATATATATTATTACTGTACAGTTTCTTTTTAGAAATGAACCTTTGTATGTATTGACCAAAGAGTGGGATAAAGAGTTACGATTTTGTTTTGAAATTCTTTAGAAATGCATAGTTTTATTACAGCTGTGAATCTCCTTAGGTTTTTAAGGAGGCTGCTTCAAAGGATGTCATTAATAATCTTCTCAGGTGCTTACAAAGCATGTGTCTGTCAGCAGAATTAGAGAATCACCCAACTAGAGAACAGGTTTCACAATACCCTGAGACCTATTTTGTTCATTAGAGAGGAAAATGGCTTGTGTTAAGTCTAAATTGACATGCTTGCTAATTTCAGCAGTAAAAGCTGTTCATTGTGGTCAGGTTTCATTTAGATTAAAGTTGATCAGGTTACTTCTACAACGTACTTCTTAAATGAACTTTGTGATCCTAAAAGAAGGAGAAAAGTAAAGCCAACATTGAGAAATACATCCAGAAGAGAGAAGCAAAGAATAGCTTGGTTGTTTGAGGGTGAATTAATATTAAATCAAATGAAAATAATGATAATCTATGTTCTATAAAAATGTCCAAGTATCAAAAAACACAAATTTGCCTTTAAATTGCACAAACATACCTAATCCATTCATCCACAGTTATACCCATAGTGCCTAGAACAATATACAGCACTTGAGATTTACAAGATGAAAGAATGAGTGGGTAAATGAATGAATTTTTGTGCTTTGCTGCCTCTGTTATGTAGAGTTCCTGGTAAAATTTGAGGAAAATATTTGGCTGTATCTGAGGGTTCCGGTTAAGGCTGTTTTGTTTTGTTTTGTTTGTTTGTTTTGTTTTGTTTTGTTTTGCCCCAGGGTACAGGTCTGTCAATCATCAGGCTTACATCTTTCACAGCATTTACCATAGCACAAACCCTCCCCAATGTCCATAACCCATCCACCCAAGGCTGTTTTTTTTTTAAATCTCTCTAATGTATTAAATATTTAAGAGTCAGGAATTCCAGACTACCTTTTAAGCTTGCTGGGTCACAGATGGCCAGAGTTTAACATTCTAACCCTGGAAAACATCTTATTTCGTAACATCTATCTACTACTATATGGTTCCCATTTTAAAATTTGTTCAGTACTCTCCAACTGACTTATGCCACTTACTTCAATAGCTGTCTTTGGCAATTTGTTCCATATTTCAAACACCCTTTTGTGTAAAGAAACCATAAAAGTTAGAAACCTGAAAATTGGATTTTTCTTCTGAGCAATCACAGCTTATAAATGTGGAAAATTGGTTAAAAGTTAGCCCCTCCAATTTTTCAATACAGAGAGGGGGAAATGCTCAAAATAGGTGCATAATGTTTGGATAAGTTCTTGCCATTATTTTAATATTACCAAAAGCAATTGAGCTGAAATCACAAGGCCTGTCTCCCTACCTCTTCATGAAAAAGCACTGCAAGATGTTCAAAACTTGGCCTTTCTCAACCCAAAAATCTTTAGAAAATCAGCAGTTGTCAAAGAGCACAGTAGACAACTAAGTTTCTGGAACATTACTGTCTACCCCATTTCATCCCTTTGCATTCACTGGCCTCATGAGGTGGTGGAAACAGCATCAGATTTAAAACCATACAGACTGCTAGCTTAGTTATTAGCGTGGTTGTTAGCAGAATAAAAACGAGAAAATGTGTGTAGGGGTTATAAGCTAAGAACAAATATTCTTTATGTTTTCCCAGATTGAAAGAAAACATGTTCCATTTTAGAACAAAAACAAGGGGGAGATCTTATTTTTCCCAAGCTTCTTTGTAAATATCACTGGGATATGGGGCCTTTAGTGTAGAGAGAGTAAGGTGACAGAGAAAATAGATGGACACTGGAGGGAGGGATTTCTTAGTAATTAACATTGTCACCTATAAATAAATACCTAAATAATATTTCTTGGCTGTATTCTGTTGGTACTTTTATCCAATGCAGTATTAAATTAAAGTCATTTGTAATACAGAGTTTGACTACTAATACTTCCTTTGGGGAAGGGCTGACTTGGCTCATGTGCATCACCCTCTCATTTTATAGATGAGGAATCTCAGGTACAAAGAAGTTAAGTAAGTTACATCTCTTAAATCACTTCCACGCTTTTCCTGTTTCTAAAATATACACCTGAATTTTGATACCACACAAAATGAGATTACAAGTGTAAATAGCTATCTTTTTTAAATACGTTGTCGTAATTCAAAATTGCATTTCTTACTTGTGCTGCTCGTACATTGGTTTAAGTAAACCCAGGTACTCTAAAACAACTCCATCTAAGCTCTTAAATAGTGAAGTAAATCTATAATCAAGATTTTCATTTGCAATATTTTTGGTATCTAAGAATAAACACATTTCTTGTTGAATTGTTCTCTATAAAACCTTACACATTAGAGATTTATATCCATAACATCTTTTTTTTTATTTCCAAAAGTGCTTTGGTTGGTTTGCAAATTGCACTTTACTTCATATCACATAAAAGGAATGCACAATGCTGGAGAACCTCAATACTAAGTTGTATTTTTTTCCTTCAGGCGACGCTGCAGGATTTGGAACAGAGGCGCCCCCAGTTGGAAGAACTCATTACCGCTGCCCAGAATTTGAAAAACAAGACCAGCAATCAAGAGGCTAGAACAATCATTACTGATCGAAGTAAGTCTTTTAACAAGCATGTGAAACTTAAGGAAAGATGTATGAAAAGTTTCAATAATGACTTAAGTTGATTTACCTCCATTGCATTCATAAAAATTACATAAATCATTATAAATTATGACTCTTGCGCCAAGATATTTCAGTCCATAATGTTATCTTTCCATAACTGAATGTAATTCCATGGAAGAGAGAAAAGAAATTTTTCATCAGTCTGGGCTTCTGTAGATGCGAAGCATGGAGCTGCAGGCGTGGTGAGCCTGGTGTGGCAGAACATTTGCTCCTCGCTTGTCATCTTTCTGGGCTGGCGTCCGTGGAGATGTCAGTCCGTCCCTCATATTCTTGGTTGTTGGTTGGACCATCTTTCATTCCCTTCTGCAGTGGCACTTTCATTTCTGGACATCCGTCTGCTCCTGTGACGCCCTCACTGTGTGATAGCAGAGGTCAGCGTACCGTTCCTTCTGCCGTCCGGACCGGGCAGGAGTCTTGGGAGGCTCTGTAAGGCCCCTGTGCCTAGGCATTGCATCTACTCTTTTCTTCTTTACACAGAAGGATTCAGAATGCCTGTGCAAAGGGTCAAGAAAGGGACTAGAGGAAGCGGAAGGGGAAACTACTGTCCTCTTTCCCTCAAAGGCTCTCCTCAGGAATGAGGCCCAGCTCACCTCTGCTCTCTGACTCTCGTGCATCTCCCCAGGTTTCCTCCCTTCCTTCTCCCTACCTCCCCTTCAGGGACACACATCAGTACTGTTTTTTTCTTTTACGTCCCCTGTCATGCCCCCTCTCATCCCTTCTCACAAGCAGAGGGATTTTTTTTCTAGTGTGAGAGTAGGGAAATCCTTCATTTCATCATCTCTTTTTTTTTCCTTACAAATCTTTTGTCTTTGTCTAGGCCTAGGCTTTTGAACCTCAAAAACCAAGAATCTATGTCTTCATAATTTACATTCTCTTGCATTAGCACTTGCCTCAGGAAGTGGAACAGAATGCTTTGCAGCTAGTATGTTGGGGGAGCAGAAAGAGTAACCCGTATGAAGAGTTAATATATGAAAAATATTATTGATCATATTTGTATGTGTTAGGTAAATAGTGATAATAGCTACAATTCATTGAGTTCCTCTTAGGTAGCAGGTGTAGGTGTTGTGTGTGTGGGCATGTGTACAAAATCTTTATAATATTAGCTAAATTTCATAATCCCTCATTTTATAGATGAAGAAACAGATTCTGAGAATGGTTAATCAAACTGCTCAAATTACAAAACAAGCAAAGACCAGAACTTGCAATTTGCAAATGTTTCTTTCTGGATTGAAAGTCTGTGTTCCTTCTAGAATGTTTACCATGTCCCATCCTGTTTTATTGTTTTTCTTAATGACCTTAATCACTAGGAGTAGGATTGAATACTTTTTTAGTCTGCAAATTATGTATATTTTGATTCACTTCCTAAAGACATTCCTCTTTCAGTTGTCCTGATTGTTAATTAAAATAGACTTTTCTTGATTTTGAAATTTTAACTCTTTATTGTTGCCCAAACAATGTATTTGAATATACGCTAACATATTAGTTGGGTAGCCCTAGCCACTATATGTCAGATCCCAAATCTTGGTGGCTTTCCATAGTATAAGTTTACTTTTTTTCTGGTGCAGTCCAAAATAAGCAGCTCTCTATGAAGTCATTCAGGGACCCAAGCCCCTTCTATCTTTGTATCCAGATCATCCGAGTCCTGTGCATTTAATGGGCAGATGAGGAATAAACATTGTTCATTGGAACTTATCATGAGACAGGCCTGGAAGTGGCTCATAGTCTGTTGGCTGGAACTTGTCGCATGACCACATTTAATTGCAAGGGAAACTGCAAAATATTGACCAGTGTTGAGCCCAGGAAAGGAGAAAAGCTAGTTTGGTAAGAAACTCATCATTCTCTTCCATAACTAATTTGGACAGATAGAATGCACTTAAGTTATAGAGTTCTGTGTAAGTTATAAAATGTCATTTGTATAAACAGCAAGGCAAGACCAAAATATCCTTGTAATGATCAATGTAGATAGCTCTTCAATTGATGTAGTAGAATGTTCCTCCCTCAAACTGGAACCATGAGGCTTTTTCATCAGGTTACAACATACTTGTCCAAAAGAATGAATCTTAGTGAGTGATTTACTCAGTATGAGACTGAATTCCCATTACACAGTTAAGTGATCTGTTTCTTGCCTGAGAAATATGGAAATTTGGCAAAAATGTTTATGCAAATCTGAACACCCTATATAGGAAGTCATTTGTCATTTTACTAATGAAAAATAACCTCTATTTTTTCCCTAAGAGGAAAATAACTCTAGTTTATTTTATACTATCCATTCAACATTGTCTAAACATTTTCCATTATCCATTGCAATCTTTTTTTTTTTTGATACTATATTGACTTTTTTTTCATGGTGTAGATTAAAATTGAGTGACTGGAGGGCAGATTTTTATCTCTCTGCTAATATCCAATAATTTGAACAGTTCTGTTTGTCTAAGCTTTTGTCTTTTAGGAATGAATACTTTTATGAATATTTGTAGTATAGTGAAAAGATTCCAATCCACATGGTCAAAAAAAAGTATTTTCTTAAAAGCCAAGTGTCTATTGAGACATGTCATGTTGCTTATTAAGAGCCTAAGCCAGAATCTCGTTCCAAATATGCCCGGAGCCTCTAATGTTGCTACCAGGATAATTCTGACAAGATATGTTTATCTAAACAATGTCATTTGCAGCTCTGCTGTGCTTCAGTTTATCTCTCCATTTGAAATCTATGAAATGGGATGGATATTGAATACTCATAAACTTTCAATCGTGTTCAAAATAGAATTTTCCTTAGTATAGACTTGGCTTTCAGGGAATGAGCAGAAATAAAATACTTGCTCATAAAATTGTATTTTCTTATTTGAAGATTTCAGTATTCCTTTTTTATTGCCCTGAAACTTCTAGAAATACTTAAAAAGGAATCAGCTAAATAAAGAAAAATATTCAGTAAGAGTATAATGCTATATTGAAACATGTTTCCTTCCTTGGTAAGTCCCAGTTCATAACTTTGAACAGTTGGGGAACTCTATATATACTTATTACATTCTATCAAGAGAAAAGTCCAGTACAAAGCAATTCCTCTGTACTAGTAATATCCATGCTAAAATCTCAAGTAATTGGGTCTGTAAAATACCAACATGTTTCACTGTATAAAACGATTTCCACAGTATCTGTGGTTTTCAGGTGATTGTATTGATGGAAATCATGTTGCAATAATCTAGATGAGAGAAAAAATGTCATTCTAAGTGCATTCAAATAAATTCTCCTTGCTGTTTCTGATGTTCAAACTGCTCATTTTCCTTCAATCCTTTGGTTGCTGAACATGTCAGCCCTTCCTGGTCATTTTCTCCTACGTAAGGGCTAGCTAGGTCAGGGGATCAAAACCAGGTAAGATTGAAAGGATCTCAGATTGCTAAGTGGGAGATTTCTGAACTATGCAAAACTCTTTTTCCTGCCCACTACTAGGGCAGATCATAATACAATAATACCTCATATAGCAGTGAGAAAGATATGGGAAAAAAAGAGTTCATCTCTCTTATTGGTCTGTTTATTCCACAAATAATATTGGTGAACATGGCTCATTTGACATTTGTATTTTATTTATTTTTTCTTTTTCTTTTTCTTTTTTTTCCCAAGAAGGAAAAAAAAATTTATTAGGTTCAGGAATCCAAGGTGACTTGGTGTAACTATGATTACAGAATCTGATGGTTAGAAATGAAGTCTATTAATAGAGCCTGATGGTTAGAAATGAAGTCTATTAATAGAGCCTTGCTTCTGTAGCTTCTCCTGCTACATAACCCCCACCATTACCATTTTAAAGATCTATAACAACAGCACATAGAGGTTTTGAGGGCAAGCTGCCTAGGCTGGCCTCTTAGTAGTAACTTTGTGACCCTGAACAAACAGCTAATCTCTGTAAACTATCTGATCTTGGTCACCATCTCTATAAAATAAGATTACTTGTGTGTACCTCAAGGTTGGCAGAATTAGATGAGATAATACATGAGGAGCACTTAGATCCAAGCCAGAATAAGAGCTGAGTAAATGTTAGCTCTTGTCATTTTTATTATGATCTAGTTGGGTTGTTTGAATGCTTAGTGGGAAAGCATTTAAAAAGCTCTTTGGTAGCTGCCTGGTTCTCGTACTACAAAGAGGAAAAGGAGAAGTTCAAAAAAAGCCAAAAGGAGAAGATTGCTTTAGAACACACAGAATAACATATATAAAAGAATTAAACAAATACATGAGTGATACTATAAAAAAAAACAAGACAATTCATGTAAGTTATTTTCAGTATTTCCTATGAGCTTAGGAGGGTAGATATTATTTTTCTCACTTTAGAGACTGAAACATTGAAGCTCAGCAAGCTTAAGTAATGTGCCTAGGGATGTAGTAAGATGGGAAGTGAGGGACTAGGATTTAAACTTATGTATATATGATTCTAAAGCCCAAGGCGCATCAAAGGAAAAGCATTGGTTCGTCAAAAAAGAGAAGGAAGGAAGGAAGGAAGGAAGGAAGGAAGGAAGGAAGGAAGGAAAAAAGGAAAGAAGGAAAGAAGGAAGGAAGGAAGAACTGTTTGAGAGTATTTGTTTGACAACTGAAAATATTAGGGGTAACCTCAGTTTACTGTAATCTGGATATAATTTTTACCGCTCCCATTTATATTGTTTTCTATGCATTTGGGCATGTAATCATAGGATTGTCTCTTCCAAGTGTTGAAAGTGTATAGGATGGCGAACCTCCATAATCTACTAGCTGGCAACCTTGGCCAAGTTGATTCACTTCTCTAAGCTATGGTTCCCTCATCTGTGAAGTAGCACTAATGATAATACGTAAGCTGGTATGGTGATTATGAAGATAAAATTATATGAGATTTCTAAAGCGAAGACCTCACATATAGTGGATGCTCATTAAATGGTCCATACCATCATGGTGAGATGAATTTGGTACAGAGGAACTGGAGATGGGAGAATATGAAGGGGGGTATAATATACAGCCATTTAGCAGCCAAGTCAGGGAAGGAACTTCTGAAACAAAATGCCAAGTCTCAAGAGAGAATTATTTCCTTTAAAATTATTTTTTCATCTAAGGCTTTTTCAAACCAGTCTGGAATTCTTTGAGAAATTTGGTGACATTGTATAAATTTTAAGAAATGAGTTCATATCATATTGCTTAAAGAGCTGGTATACAGGACTGTAGAAGAGAGAATGTTCTGCTGCATGAGAATAAAAATGCTCTCACAGGATTTTTGAATTAACTGACAGTTTTATAGCAGCTTCATCAACCTATCATTCATTGCTGCAACCAAATGTATGAAATCCTTCACAGTGAAATAAAAAGACTTTGTTGTTCTCCACATTTTTATGAAATCTCTATTGCTAATGAAATGCCAGCCAATATCTTCCTCTCAGGTATTGGCTATTAGAGAGCTGCTTATTTTAGAAGAAGTGGAGTCAACCATATAAATTTTCTTCTTTTGACATCTAGCACCTGCTGTCAACCTGTTACAACTACAAGCAGCTCTCAGAATTTACATCCACCAGGATGCCGCTGGCAACCTAAGAGTTCAGTTCAGTTCAGTAAATATTTGAACGCTTACTCTGTGCTAGTTAATATCAGATGTGACGGTTGGGATACAGGGAAAAATAAGATTCAGCCTTTGCCTTAAAAGAGCTTACAGTCAAATGTGGGTATTTGGGCAAGTCTCTTTGGACAAGGCAGTCTAGGATAAGTACTTCAGTACAGCAGTATTATAAAATCTTGAGAGAGAACAAGAGGAAGGAAGATTGGATCTGAATGAAGGGGTTCTGGAATGCTTCTAGGAGGAGGTTCAATTTGGACTGGTCACGAATAGGATTTTTAAAAGCAGAAGGAGGCTGGGAAGGGAAGGATATTTCAGGAAAGGATAAGAGGAGAAGACATAATTAGTCTTAAGTTAGCTATGGTGTGGCAGATGAATTTGTAGAAGTGGGAGTGTGTCTGTGTGTATGTTGTGGAGGATACGGGAGTAAAAGCAGTCAAAGAGACAAGGTAGGAGGCAAGAGAGCCCAAGCTAGAGCTGTGGCAGAGGGGTGGAAAGAAAGAACTGAATTAAGACCTGCAGTAAAGCTAGCATTAACAGTATTTGGACATTGATTGGATGTGTGGGACCTAAGAGAAAGATTGTCTCTTGAGATTTTGAGATTCAGTGCTTTGGAATATGGCAATATAACCAGAGACAGATTCAGGACAAGGAGTTGAATATGGGCGATAAAATAACGTGCTTAAGAAAACATGAGTAGAGATTTCAGAAGCAAAGTTACTTCTAAGCAAATTTGGAAGTTGCCAGGAGTAGATGAGTTTGCAAAGAGACAGGGAGCCAGATGAAGAGTAGACCTAGGGGACAGTACAGAACTTGACTTACATTTAAGGAATGTAGGAAGAGAAGTTAGCATCATGTCTCCCAGTGACGACTTACAATATAGATGCATTTAGACAAACGCACACTGAAGAATGAGTTTGTAAGTTTTGCTTTACATTTTGTTTTCTGTATCTTCTGCTGTACCACCAGTCCAATAACACAAGTTTCTTCCTAGTTCTTACTGGTACATTGAGTAAGAAACCCTTTAGCTGAGAGTTACGGATGGTTGTGTTTATGTAGATCAGGTTTCTGAGTCACTCTTTAGTCTATCAAGAATAATAGATGACCATTTGCCATCTAGGTCTAGTGAACCATTGTGCTTTTTATTTTGTATGTTTCAGTTATTTTTCAAATACTTTGCACAAGTAAGACTAGACAGATAGTTTAAAAACTTTACTAGAAATTTTAATAAGAATTGAACCCAAAAAACTTTGTATCAAATAAATTTGGAGGTACAAGCATAAACGATGTAGTGTCCCACATCATTTTAGCAAAATAGGATTGGTTCAAGTTCTTCAACAAAACATGATGTGATGAAGTCCTTCCTGTTGAACAACTAACTAGATTAAAATATGCTATTTTCTTTCTGTCCTTAGAAGTATATTTTTTGTCCATCAATCTTTGTGTTTGCTTATCATCTGAAGACTCACAGTCTAAGATTTCACCTATATGATCAATTTCACCATCATCACTGGAGTCTAGAATGCTGATTTCTGTCTCTTTGCATTTATCTTTATTCTGTCTAATAATCGTAAACATCTTCCTCTATCAATTTTCTTGTCTTTGACATAATGGATGTAAAACGAAAAGTTCTACATTTTCAACTCTTTTCAATGAAAGCTAAAAACAGACTCCAAAGATGTTGTCCTTGTTCTTATTTTATACCTTCTTGAAGATGTACTATTTGGGGCAATGTAATAAGAAACCTAAAGGATGAAGACTTTTTTCACTATGTATCATCCTTCTATATAATTCCATCATTCTTTCTTTTATAAATCTTTTTAGCATACTTAGGGAAAATGTATGATTGGTGTTGAAAGAGCAAAATGTTTACAAATATAGGAAAAATAAGATTACTAAGACTACACAGTATATCTTACGTTTATGAAAGTCTTCATTAGATCCATATGGTAATTGAAAAATAAAATGAATTTTATTTTATTGAAAGAATGAGTAAAATTGCACTTTGTTTTTTGGTAGACTGCCCGGAAAGAATAAAGTAAAAAAATACCAATTTTTATAAATAGTTAGAACTTCTTAAAAAAGAAACTCAAAATATATATTTGGGTGCAGTGAACCTTGATAGTATACCAAGGGTTAAGCAAAATATCTCTTGCTTAATCCCACTACAAAAATAAAAGTTTTACTTCATGTATTACTATGATTATTATTTTATTATTATAATATTAATCTTTTCTTCCAGTATTGTTATTCACTAGGAATGAGATTGTTAGCATTCTCCAGAGAACCCTGTTTATATGTATATGTGTATGTATACATACATATATATTTAATGTATTTATTAACTATATTGTATAACTATTTATTAATATTAATATAATGTATATGATTACAATATACTATATTAATATATTGTATTACTATAATATGTTAATATTATAATATAGTATATTGTGTTATTGGTATTAATTTTATATATTATATATTATATATATATATGGAGAGAGAGAGACTTTAAAGAATTGGCTGATGAGATTGTGGGGACCACAAGTCTGAAATTTTTAGAGAGGGCCAGGAGGATAGATACTCCAAAAAGAGTTGATACCACAGTCTTGAGTCCAAAGGTAGCCTGGAGCCAAAAATCCTTCCTCTTCTGGCAACCTCAGTCTTTTAAGTTCTTCAACTGGTTGGATAAGGCTCATCGACCTTATGTAGGCTTATCTCCTTTACTTACAGCCTACTGATTTAAATGTTAATCACATCTAAAAAAACACCACTACAGCAACATCTAGACTGCTGCTTAAACAAACAACTGGACATCATTGTCTAACCAATTTGACACATAAAATTAGACAGCACAGTGTGGTTCATAGTGCCATGTGTTTCTTCACATTTCTTTAATTTTCATTAGTATCGAATTAATAGGGTACCTAGGAATAGACATTAAATTGTGGAAATGATCTTTAACATCTTCATGAATTTCAGAGCTCTATCAGAGTAATTATAACTTAAAAATTTACCTATAAGAAGCAAGTGTATATGTTTTTCTTTCTTTATAGACTTTTATTTTTGTTGTGTTAAAGTAATACTAAACATCTGTCATGAATTAATTCTGTTTTAATGTATCTCATTCTTTAATTCTAAAAAAGGATTAGGATAAAAATATATTTGAACAGGATTTAAAATCCAAATAGTGGTCATAATTATATTCAATTATTAATCTTTCCTGTGAGTGTGTAATAGGAATTACACTTAGTTAAAGTGATGTAGCTACAATTATGAACCTAAATAGCATTTTCTAATTGCTTATTTTTTCATTATGTTTCTTTTAAAATGAAAGATTTGGATTAGTAAATGTTCTACGCATCCACTTTAAAAACTACACATAATGAACATAACTGTTAAACAAATAAACCAATTAATGAAAATAGACTTTTTTCCCCACACTCAGACAAAGTAAGCTGGTCAGACAAATACAAAACAGAAGGAGATGTGCCCACAGGAGAAATGCCAGTTTTTCACATGCTAGCAGTTTTATTGTATGGCCTAATGGAGCATTGCAACTGAAGACCTGAATTTCTATTATATTTTGGTACCTCTGGGTATAGGGAGGAGTATTCCTCCTTGGTGATATATGCAGTTTAGATGACGCTAAGCTAAGGGTTAGATATGCCATAGATGGCTTCTAGAAAACTCTCAGCTCTCCTCAGGTGTTTCAAAAGTGTAGGAATTATTTTAGATCTACCATTTTTTTTCTTTACCAAAATTTTCTCATTAATAATTTGAAGCAACATAAAAAATCGCTTGCCACTAGTCTTTATTCTGTTGTATCTGCCTTAAGGGAAGCATTTATGAAGTAAACAGAAAGGATTAATAGATTTTGACCTTTCTACTTGTAAAGGAGAGAGCTGGGATCATTCTGCTTCAGCCAAGAAAAGGAGTTTGCAGTTACATATTACTGCAAAACAAATCATCCCAAAACTGAGTGCCTGAAATCAGCAATAATCATCTTACCTCTCACAGATTCTGTTGGTCAGGAAATCATGAGCATCTTGTTTGAGTGGTTCCATCTTGAAATTTGTCGTGAGGTTGCAGTCATATGAAAGTTTGGGGCTGGAAGATCCACTTTCAAGGTAGCTCTCTCATATGGTTTGTGAGTGGTGCTGTCTAGTTGGTTCCTCTCTACACAAGCTTCTCCACTGGACTGCTTGAGTATCCCTGTGACTTTGTGGCTGGCTTCCCCCAGAAGTAAACCATGGGTACAAGGCAGAAGCCATGGTACCTTTTTTGGACCTAGCCTTAGCATTTATAATGTTACTCCTTCTGGAAATTATTTGTCACACAGTTTGGCCCTGATGCAGTGAGGTGGGAGGATGAGGGACTCCAAAAGGTCATGAATACCAGGAGGTGAAGGTGATTGGGATCCCTGTAGAGATGACTACCACAGGACTTAACCAAGCCTTCAAAGGAAAGTTTTCTGAAACTGACCTTGCGTTGCTTTGACTGTCTCCATCACACAAATCAGCAAATGTCAGTGCTGTTCTTCTGAAAAATGATAGACCTATTGTGTGTGCCCTTGGTTATTCATGTGCATGTTGAAAGGAAAAAGAACCCCCTGAGATTTTTCCTATAGCTACTGGTTATGTCGATTATTCTCTCACCCTGGCTCCACATGAGAAGTATGGGTTTTGAAAAGAAAAGGAATCTTTTGAGTTTTGGAGGCCCAACAGAAAGGCCTAGGCGGCTGGTTGGTTATGGGTTGATAGCGACCATGATGATGACAGTGGTGATGATTACATTGATGTTCGTAAGACAAACATGTAAGCATGTCTTTCTCCCATTTCATTTTAAAAACAAGGTAATGCTAAAAAGCAGTGCATCTAAAATGAGAAGATGGCATGTAAGTCCTGACTCTGTCCTTTGATGACAGTGGGACCCTTGGCAAATTCCTCCATCTCTCTCACCCTTTGTTTATCTGTAAAATAAGGCTCCGGATGCCCTTCCATACCAGATTCCTGTTGAATTTAAAGGGAATCACATATGGAATAGCCCTTTTCAAAGGGTAAATCACTACATAAATACCAGTGTTTTAAACATCTTGGGCTTCTGTAATGAAATGCCATAGATGGGGTGGCTTAACTGAAATATGTCTATTTCTCCAAGTTCTGGCAGCCAGGAAGTCCAAGACCAAGGTGCCAGCAGATCTGGTGCGAGCCCTCTTCCTGGCTTGCAGAGGGCCACCTTCTAATGGTATCCTCACACACTGGAGAGAGATAAAAGTCTGCTCTCTCCCCTCTATTAAAGACACTGATGCCATCATGAGACCCCAACCTCATGATCTCACCTAAACTTACTTCCTAAAGTCCCCGTCTCCTAATACCATCATATTGGGGGTTAGGGTTTCAACATATGAATGTGGGGATGGGGGACTCAAACATTCAGTGTTTAATTATCAGCCCCCTTCATTATGAAGAGTTCTACCAGGTCTTCTAAGTTGTTGACACTTTATTGACATGATTAGTGCCTTGCTATAAGGCAAAGAATTTTTCACATCTAGAAAATGGATACCTGAAGATTGGGAAATATTCTTATGTCTATACACAGAATTTTTAGCAGTTGCTCAAGAAATGTATCTTCACTGAGTGTTGATTCTCTTAAATTCCTATCTAGGAATTTTGAAAAAATAGGTTCTCCGTCAAGATTTTCTTTTTTTTTTTTAATTTTTTTAAAAGATTTTATTTATTTATTTGACACAGAGAGACTACAAGTAGGCAGAGAGGCAGGCAGAGAGAGAGGAGGAAGCAGGCTCCCTGCCGAGCAGAGAGCCCGATGCGGGCCTCGATCCCAGGACCCTGAGATCATGACCTGAGCCAAAGGCAGAGGCTTTAACCCACTGAGCCACCCAGGCGCCCCTCCGTCAAGATTTTCTGAATGAACAAATGAATGAAGGGTTTTATGATACTTTCTTCAGTATTAAGATAAAAAAATATTTCTACAAAATAATTCTATTTTTAGTGTTTCCAGCTACTGGATAGTCTGGTTTATTGCCATCTGTAAGTCTAACTCTGGGTCAAAAGAGTGAAGCCATTGAGAGTCCCCTACAATGTCCATGTGGTAGTTCTAGAAATGATAAACTTGGCCATTGGAATCCAGTTTTTCTTTTGTACAAGAGCCATAGATCCACTGCCTTGGGCCACAACTGGCTTTTAGGAAAATGCAATCAGTGGAGGGAAAGAAAGGTATAGAGTCATATACCAGCCTGATTTCATTTGTTATCAGAAAAATGTATATTAAACAACAAAATGTTTGAAAATAGAAAATTGGGTCCCAAATGCACAGAATAAATATGAGGGGAAAACACCTTGCTCTATAATTAAACAGAAAACTGTGCCATGAATTGATAAAACCCAGTCAACCTGAAACTGTGAACATCAAGTGTAATTGTGCAGAAAGATAAGATAATATGAAAAGCATAGAATTTGTACAGGTACATGTTGGCCTTTTGAAACAATTGCACTTTACCTGCTTCTCAGTAAGGATTTGGTTTAGTCTTAGCCATTGTAGGAACTGCTAAAAGAGGAAGGCTCAGTCCTGTTGGACAATAAAACAGGGAATTTCTCTTGATTATTACTAGTACCTATATGTTGCTCGGAGTTTTAGCACACCCTTTTATATGTCTCTCAACACGGGGTACCCCAAACAAAGCAACAAAGCATATGTGTACATAGGAGTAGTAATACCATAAGGGATACATATTAATCAATGGAATGGGATTAATTTCTTTTCTTAGCATCTGGCAGGGCACTTAAAAGGCTCAGGTTTCCCTCTCAGTAGCTAGGTGTTTTGGTAATGGAAAACACGTTCCAGAGAATTCCAGAATATATGAAACATTTCAGACAGTTTGGTGGTGTCCAAATTTTTACTGACAGTACTTGGCAAAGTCCGATTTTATTCAGATTCTACAATATCTCATAAATAGTAATATTTTATATCTGTATTATGTTTTACATAAATTGGACAAAGAACTCTAAAAAATATGAGTGATTTTGATATCCACAACCTTGCCTAAAGTTGATATTGTCCTCATTAAATAAATGAGGGAACCAAGGATCATGGTTTATAATACCTTTCTCAAGATCACACAGATAGCATATGGAAGAGTCAGGATTTCACCCAAGTGTTCTTCTGATTCTAGAAAAGAGTGTTAGATGGCTCTTTTTTCCCCCAAACCTATGCTGAAATGAGACAACATCTGAAAGTCAGTTGTTGAAAATGTATATACATACATATACACATTTATGTACAAATTTATATATTCTTATATACTCACATCTGTATGTATTTATATGTTAATCTTATACATATATACATATATATATATTCCTGGCATATATTTGTATACATTATTTATTAACCTGTGGTAATTTATTTCAGTTCATTTAAAATGTGTAAAGTGTTTATTGAATCATGATACTTAAAATCCTCACAGGGATTCATTTTTATGCCTTAAACAAAGTCACTTTTAAAAAAAGAAGCCAATATAGATTAAAAGAAAACAACAATAAAAAAAAACACAACTTTCCAGTAGGAGACTCCATTACCCTATTTCACTGATAGTTCAGATAGTGATGTGGGGAGCAGTTCTTTCTCCTGTTTCCAGGTTCATAAGTGACGAAATGCCAGGAGTTAGGAATTCCGAGCATTGTCTTGTCTCTCTGAGGACACTCTCTCCCTAGTATATGTTTTATCTCCCTGAATGAACTATAAGTTTCAAACCACTACTCCTTTATATTTGAATTCCTGTAGTTCTCACATTATTCTGAAAATAACAGGCATGCTGTAAATATGTACTGATTGAATGGACTGTCTCAAGGGGTAGCTGGCAAATAGTGTAAGGCTACAGGCTGCCATCATCATCATATGCATGACCATGAAAAAAACTCACCTCAAGAGATTAATAAAATGCCCTGCTTAAAAAAGCAAACAAAGAACAAACAAAACCCACAATAAACACACCCAGATTTTGGAATGGTGAGTGATATTTCAGTTTTAGGAGACTGGGAGTCTTTTTAGTACAATCTCTTATAAGCAGAACAGATTTAAAAAGCACCTTGGTGTGATTGGAGTTCACATACCTCATCCTTGCAGAAAATGTACGAGGCCATTTGAAATATTCTTCACTACACTTTTGGAGGCTCTGCTGATTTGAGCAAAATGGAAATGAAATGTAAATAGAGAGTTCTTAATCTTCAGAAGCTCAAGTACCTCCCCTCTAATCTTTAAAGTAGAAATATGGATTAGGATTCTCTTTATCTTTTTTTTTAATGAAAATTTCTTTTTCCTTTTATCATGATGTCGGTTGAAAGGGTTCAGAGAACTCAAATAAGGAAGTCATGTTATAACTTAAGACAAAATAGGAATGTGAATTTGTATTATATATACAAAACAGTGTATGAAAAAGTCACCTGTTGTCCCTCGAGGAAGCAGAACAAATATCAACGCAGGGCAGCCAACAAGACGTGCTATGGCCATTAAAGACATTACATTCACTGGCTTTACACTTCATTAGGTAAGTAATGAGTCGTATGTATTTTAGGACTTAAAACAACCAGGCTGACCATGATGGTTTGCATCGCTTAGTACCCAAATCTGGGATAGGCGCTTGGGATTTGCTTAATTTTAACCTACTAATAATATTTGTTTATGTTTTGATGAAATGCTATCATTTCATTATTTTTCTGTCCTGGTTCTAAATTTATACAACAGCATGTTGCATAGCCATTCAAAAAAGATTGACTTTAAATATATTTTTGACCTAGAAATTATGTAATGGGCTTTTACCATGAATATAAGAGCCAGATCCCTAATTCAAAATTCTGTCCTCTGAAATAACTGGCATACACAACTGTCTAGTTCACATAAAGATAGTCAACTATGTGAAGGACAAAAAATGATTTTCCTTTTGCCCTTCTACGTTCTTGACTGAGGCACCCCTTGTAATAAAAGACAGATTGATAGGAGAAAAACACACAGAAGCTTAATAACATGTGTACGTCCTGTATACGAGGTAGAGACCCAGGGAAAGTAACTTCCTAAAATGGCCCGAGCCACCACTGTTAATACCATCTCCAGCTAAAGACAAAAGAAGATGTTGGGGGGGCGGGCAATGATGGGAGGCGTTCCAACAAAGCACAGTAGTCAAGGGTGTGGTTGTTCAGCAGATTGAAGTCCTTCCCTACTAGTTACTAGAGATTTAGAGTCATCCTTCTCCTGGTAGGGAGCAGGAGATACCCTTACAAATGGAGATTTCTCCTATATATGTAAATAACTCTTCAAAAAGGGTAACTTTTACTTCATTTTCAGGGCTTTTCTATGCCTGCTCTTTCTTAAAAATAATCAGTTTAAAATAATCCTTATGCCAAACAGGCATATTTTAGGGTGCTATATTCTGCTCCCCTTCAACTAGAATACCAAGTTGGTTTTTAAAGATAGAATTGGCATCCTTAAGGAATTTTAAAAGGATCTCAGGAAAATGTCATAATGCTGGTTTGAAACTAAAAGTAATAAAATTTTTATTCTATTTTAGTGTGCTAAAGTAATTGAACAAGTTATTTCATTTAAAAATTAGCTTCTTCAGTATCACAGTGTACTATGCTAATAAAAAAGCATTAAATTATGTTCATATATGATTTAGTATAATTTAATCAGAAATATAATAAATTCATCAAATTGTGCAAAGGTGAATATTCCAAGTTCCTTTCTCATGTAAGTAGTAAGAAATTTAAGGATAGGCAGCATCCTTAAAGTACCTAGATTAAGAATAGTACCTAGAAAACAGTCATTAAGTGCTTTACTAAATAAGTTTTCACCTTCAAGCTTGTAGAAGCAAATTAAATATAGATTGACCCTCTTCTAAAAGCAACAGAACTGATGAGACTGATGGCTTTCTTTTATAAATGTGTAAGTCTGCAAATATTTAATAAGGACCTAATTTACACAAAGAAATCAATCTGGAGTGAAAGATTATTTTACTCATTTCCCAAAAGCTATAGCTGAATTATACTTTAAACTTGACCTAATCTTTTTACTTAACAATTTGCATTAATATTTAAATTACGTGAAGGGCAAATGCAAATTAAAATATTGAAATTTTCATTCACACATTTATTTATCAAATTTTGATTATGTACTTACAGTGTGTAAGGTATCAAGCCAGGAATTATTTGGTACTCCAAGAAAGCAATAAGATAGTCTCTTCCATTGAAGTGTTTGTTATTAAGTAGAAGCTGTAAAGTTATTATAATGTTAGGTATAATATATATATGTATATATATATATGCTATAGAAGAAATATAAGCAATATTTTCATAAACGTTACATGGATTTATGATTTTTAGTTTAGCCATTCATCCTTCTATACATCCATGCATTTATTCATTGTTCATTCCTTCATTTAATAATAATTATTGAGTGAACATTGAGAGAAAGGGATGTATAGAAGTGAATAAAATATGAATTCTTTCATAAAAAATTGATAATGAAGGGGAGACAGATGTGTACAGACAGAAACTTTGATACCAGAACAAAACATAAATGCAAGATACAAGCAAAGGAAAACGGATGTGCAAAGAAGAAAGAGACTTGGCTACATGAGGGCAGAGATTGTTTCATTTCATCAGAGATTTTCCAGAACCTAGGCCAGTGCTTGGCATGAAGTAGGTTCAGATGATGTGTTCATTGTCTCTTGAAGTAATAGTGGAATGTATCACAGAAGTGAATCTGAAGCTGGACCTTATAGCTGAGAGAAATACATCCCAAGGAGAAGAAATGTTAGAGTCACAGAATTCAGGGCCTCCAAAATGGAAAGAGACCTTAGAGATCATCTATGACAGTCTTTCTTCTACTATCTGTCTTCCCTGCTAGAGCACTTTGGTCTAACAGTGCCGTAACACACACTTTCATTTAACCGGTTACTAAATTGGAAGTGTCTAAACTAAGGGCGCTAAGGTACTATAGATAGAAGACACCAAACTGAGATATGCAAGATACTACCACAGTGCACATTTTGAAAGAAAATGGATAGAAAGAGATCCAGAAAAGAGTGACTTGGGAAAAATATGAGGGCTCTTCAGAGGAAATGCTGGTACGAGTGCCTTCCTTCTCATATGGTCCCCCACTTTCACAAGGGGAGTTGCTGACATTCCCATTTTCAGAGAGAGGGGTTTCTGTAGGTCCACCAGGAGGAATGCATCATTGGATTTCAAGTTTCTGAGGTGGGAGTGATTGCCACCAAAATACAAAACAACATTTACCTGGATTCAGGACTGCAAATGAAAGGACACCTGTGGTTGTCAAGTCTAGAAAAGCTTCCTCAAACCCCTCTAGTGATATTTAACATCAGCCAGATCCAACAAGCAAAAAGTCACATTCCAGTGACAGTACTGAGTCAGTTAAGATCTTTCTGTTCCCCTTCCCTCTCCTCCATCCACTCCCATTCAACTCTGTTAGGGTGAGAAAGAGCAGCTGGAGAATGAAAGAGAGAGAGGAAATTCACCATATCCACTACTCAAGGTGGTTGGGGACCTGGCCCAGTTGTAGCCTGCACTAGCTGGAGAGATGTTGTGCATGTGGATTAAGTTTGAAGTGTTAATTAATGTGCTGGACTGGAAATTCTAATTTTAATACATTAAAATGGCAATAGGACCTTATATTACTTTATGGTGATACATGAGAAGACATGGGAACTCCCATATTTTCACGCACAGACCAGAGAAGAACTACCTCCCTGAGCAGATTTAAAGAGAGAAAGGACGACAGATAAAGCTGTCTTTCTGCTTAAATGCCATATATCCTGATTATCTAACATAGAAGTTACACCTTTTACAGACTTCCTTTTTAAAGGGAAAACAGTATAAAGGAATTTGCATCAGGATACACATGAAGGTAACAAAATATTTTGGTCTGACTAAAAAAGTCAATCAATTACCACTGAAATAGCTTCACTGGATAAATACAAAAATCTCTGTAATACTAAAATTGACAAGTAGTCAAAGGCATGGATTTTTGAAAGTGTGTGGTAACCTAGACTGGCATGTTGCCTTCTAAGGATTATTATCAAAGAGGAAGGGTGGCTATTCAGTAGGACAGTAGTGGTAGAGCAAATCTGCTGTGTTATAGAACAACAGATTCTAGTCAGCTCTATGGGGCACTAATCACATAGGATAATTATAACATGGTGGGCTGAAAGAGCCTCCAAAGAAACCATGCCAGTGCTTAATTATGGTGAGTTACTTCTCTATCCCATCAAAATGTCACGATCCAACCCACAACTGTGCATACATTTTTTTGTAATTTTCTTACTTCGAATGTCTTTACACTTCTCCAAGATCCATCCATATCCTCCCTATTCTTAAAAATAATCTTTCAGACAATTTGTCTTTGATAACTCTCCTTTAAGTTCTAACAATAGTTATAAACAGACACTCAACATTCCAAAGGAATATTCTTCAAGACCATGTGGATCAGCACATCTTCAAATGCCACTACAGGGTATGTGAAGTATGTATTTTCTTCAAAGTGCATACTTTATAGTCCTCATAATAGGTCTTTACAGATGAGGAAAATGGGACCTAGAAAGGTTAAGTGAAGTAGCTAACAAGCATTCCAATTAATATTTGAACTCAGATCTGGCTGAATACAAAATACGCATTCTTAACTCTTTCTCCTAAATGTGTTTTCTATTTCAACTGTGTATCGCTATATAAGTTTCCCACTGGGGCTCCTTTTCAGGGTATTTTTAATACTTTAGTCACTTGTAAAATGAGTACTTTCTTTGAATGAGAAATCCATTAGGCGGAAAAAAACAACTTGGCAATAAATTTTAGGCAGTAACCCCATGCCAAGTAATTATCAGAAGGCCTCATGCTTTGAGATGCACAAGTGTGATCTTAAGATAATGGAGTGAAGCTTGCATTGTGAACCTTCTTGATGCTATACATTGTGACATGCTTCATGGATTGGCTTCCTAAAAGACTTGTAAAGCATTCTGGGAAGGTCTGCCAATTAAAAATCGGAGATTGGCTAAAGGCTTGAAGCAATTGAATTTTGAATACCGATGGTGCCAAATTGAATGTTTCCATAGCAACACACTTTTCCTTAATAACTTTTAGATGGGAAGGGGAACATAAAAGGAAACCATCTTTCAGCAGATGTATATTCCTACAGCATGTTTTCAGATTGGTTTTGGAAGCTAATTTGTACTTAACTAGTGATTGTTTTAAGTGGATCAGAATATTACTGCATTCTCCTGAGAAAATATTTTGAGAATAACAGAAATATATTCTAGGAACTTTATAAAGATATAAAAAGGGCATGGTTTAAAAAAAAACATTTCTTGGTCTATAGCCAGTCAACCAGAATTTTATGACTTAATGTTGGTCAAAGATTTCTAAATTCTTAATGTCTGTTAAGATTGAAAGGTTAGGAGTGCGTGGGTGGCTCAGTCGGTTAAGTGTCTGCCTTCAGCTCTGGTCATGATCCTGGAGTCCCAGGATTGAGCCCCACGTTGGGCTCCCAGCTCAGTGGGGAGTCTGCTCCCTCTCTCTCTCTGCCCCTTCTCCTTGCTCATGCTCTCCCTCTCTCTCTCTCTCTCCCCTAAAAAATAAATAAAGTCTTTAAAAAAAAGATTGAAAGTTTAGAATATAGTTATAACCAAATAAAAAAGTGATATGTATATCATGGTCTTGAAATTGATCTTAATATATACATTCTTATCGGGTTCCCTTCTCAGTGGAGAGCCTACTACTCCCTCTCCCTCTACCCGCCTCTCTGCCTACTTGAGCTCTCTATCTCTCTGTCAAATAAATAAATAAATACATAAAAATAATAATATATACATTCTTCCTTCAGGTTTATGGATTAGTTTTTCATTATCTGTTGTTTGATTTTTTAAAACCTTAATTATATAAATCATTTCAGGAAGAACCTTATAAGGAGGTCACTGATAGGGTTTGTATCATACGTAATGGCACGTTTTCATAGATCTAAAGTCTGGTCCTCAGCTTTGCATAGCCAACATCCAAATTTTAATAGTTGAGTAGATTCTGAGACTTAATAGTTTAGTAGATCAGAGCCTAGGGCCCTGACCCATGTTTCACAAGCTGACAAGAGATTGGTTTATAAATCGTTTGATAAATGAAATAATAAATTCAAAATTAGGATTTTATAACACAACATAAACCTGTCAGAAAAATTAATAATGATAATTTGCTCAGGGTTCCCTCCCAAACGAGGGCACACAGAAGACCAAATTAGAGATTGCAAGGCTTGGTGGTGATGAAAGAATTGGAGGAAGAGTAATAAGGTATTTTAAAGAATGGTTCATTAAGTGAGAGAAGCTAGATAAAATGCCCACCTGTACTATCCTAAGTGACTTCTAAAACAGAACTAGAGAAATAGAGCATTTCTCTCAGATGGGACTCAGGGCATAATAGCAAGTGCTTTCTCCCTGGCTTTGCTTCCAGATTCCATGCAACAGGTCTCCCGCCATCACATACACAGACTGACCTTGCCCTCTCCCTCTCTCTGTTGCAGGCAGGACAAAACTCAGGTGTGTTAGGTCCATGTAAACCAATCGTTGGAGCTTCACATTCACTTCACATTACTACTCATTCTTCACTTGACGGAACTGGGGTACTTCCTCACCAAAACCTTGACAAAACAACTGTGTGCAAAGATTTCCAGCCCTAATGGCAAGTCCTGGACACCTACACCGAGGAATTCTGACAGGATAGGGTTATAAAAAGACCCTGGGAATCTGCATTTCAAGAAGTTATCCAAAGCTCAGCCAGGTTATTTTTGCAGGTGGCTAATATCACCTTCCAGTTCTTTTTTTCTTTTCTAATTTTAATTTCAGAAGAAAATCTTTTTTTCCTGGCTTTTTCTGAATTCCTGGGATGGTAAAACTCAGAGCCTCTCTGAATTTGTGTATGTAGAGAGATGTAGAGGTTGAGATTGATAGACGAGTCATGTAGACATCTACATAGACTAGAAATAGATATGTATACATATAAATAGTAAGGGAAGTGTGTTGTTTAAAACTGTAAAGAAATATACACACTTTTTAAAACATAGTTTAAAAACATGAAGAATTTGCTTTCAGTTGAAAATAGTATGATAAACTTGAATGAAATAGGACCCTGAACGCAATCTCTCTCTCTCTCTCTCTTTCTCTCTCATACGTACACACACACACACACACACACACACACACACACACACAGAATTTCTACAGGGTTTTAACATAAAAACCAACCCCTGAACCAGATAAATAAAGGAAAATGTTTCTATTCTTTCTCGATCTTTATTTTCCCTACATTAATTTGCAGTTGGTAATCACAGTAAGAAAAGTGCATTGCCCCTTAAACAATGCAACATGAAGAATCAAATGAGCATTAAGTAAAAATGATGGTGCCCTGTCCTTAGAGACACTGTGGTCACGGCTTAGTCCCAAACCCTTTGCACTCTGTACTCATTCCTTGATTTCACGGTCTTTAGAGCTGCATAGGTAGGAATAACTCTTACAAGCAGACATTCTAGAAGGTTTAATTTGGAAAACAGCCCCAAAAGAGAGACAAACAGAAACAGAAACACAGAATGAGAGGGAAAAAGGTAAAATGCCATTGTTGGCACAAAGATGGAAGAACTGAACAGTGAATTTGGCAGATAGCTTTTATTTAAGCTTATAATTTGGTTATTTATCACAGGAAAGTGATTAATCTAAAAATGCATACTTTCTATTACTATACTAATACTAACCCTACCTACTACTATAAAGACATGCATTTCATGCTTGGAGGAAGTTTGTTGTTAAAGGTATCACAGTGTTTATTAGAAGTCATTTTAAGGGCACCTGGGTGGCTCAGTGGGTTAAAGCCTCTGCCTTCAGCTCAGGTCATGATCTCAGGGTCCTGGGATCAAGGCCTGCATCGGGCTCCCTGCTCAGCAGGGAGCCTGCTTCCCCCTCTCTCTCTGCCTGCCTCTCAGGCTACTTGTGATCTCTCTCTCTCTGCAAATAAATAAAATCTTTAAAAAAGAAAGAAGTCATTTCAAATGGTATTTAATGGCATAATGAATGAGCGATTACAACATTAATGCCTAAGTGTGCAAAAGTAGGATACGGAATTATTTATGCCATGTGAACCTAATTTTGCACAAAAGAAAAAGAAAGAGAAGAAGCCGGCAAGACAAATGATAACTGGAGGATATACCTCCAAATGTTTAACAGTTGTCAACCTGGGGGAATACAAGTGAACTTATTGTTTTTCTGTCTATCTGTGTTTTCCCAATTCCATTCAATAAATTACATGTTTTATGTGCAGAAAGTGTTTTAAAAATATTACACTGGTAGTTTCTCAACCTTTTATTCATCATTTACCTCTAAGAAGCCCTTTTAGACTTTTTGTTTTGTAATCAACTTAATCCCACAGATATGCTCTGTAATCTGTTTATGTTGTGGCCCTTTGGAGAGTCACAAACTATTGTGTCCCTTATAGGTAGTAAGAATTTTTGTCCCTCAGGAACCAATCTTCACCTCCTTGGGGCTCTGTAGTCCCTCTTGTGAACGCATGTGCTTGCCTAAGAGCCTGAAGATTCTGGTTCAGGGCATTTGAGGTAGGAACAGAGTAAGTACTTCTTTTTTCAATAGAACTCAGGTGTTTCAAAAGCAATGTGTAAATGCACCTACTTAATATTACTCCATTTTTTTTCAGAAACCTGAAATATAAGCATTTATCTATTTTTAGGAATAATACTAATGATGGGACATTTTTGCATAATATAAATCTGTAAGAATTTGCCTTTCCTTTCCACTGTCAGGAACATATGACTTTAGAACACAAGTCAGAACAACTCTCATGAAACTTTCTCCTTGAACTTTATATCTTTTCCACCATCTACTTCTGTGTAGGTCTTTTCTTTTAATCACGGTTGATTTCTTTACTTTTTCTTTCAGAGACAATTGAGGCGACATGTGGGTTTAGCATCCTGAATTCAGAGTCACACTGTAGTTGGTAAAATGTGAATGAAAACCTTGCAAACACATGGCCTCTTGTGGATCATTTTCTCCAGTCTAACAATTACATAAAGGCCTCTGAGGCTTCTGGGGTCATTGCTGAAGCTATTTTTTTTAATCATATAGCATTTTCTCATTGTTGGTCAGTTTTCACCACAAAGAAGTTTTCATTTTTAAGGCTAAAAAAAAAACTACACACAAAATAACCCCCCTAAGATGAGTGGGAGACTTATTCAGCCCAGCAGGTAATAAGCCAATTAGGATGATGATGTCCTGGATGGAGATTTCCATGAATCTCTCACATTACCTGTTTCAGCTTTGTTTTTTCCTCTTTGTTTTTGTTTTTTTAATGTTCAAAGTGAATAGAATAATGAAGCGGCTATTTAGTAAGGTTTGGACTCAGGAAAGGCAAAAAAAAAAACCCTTTCATTAGGTTCCCAGTAACAGCTAGCTTATTAAGCAGCAAGAGACAGAGACTGAGTGTAGAAAAAAACTGAAAGGAGGGGAAAAAATGAAGCAATGAGATGAGAAGGTCAGTGAAACCATTGGAACTGGCAGCATGACTGTTTTATCACATATCTTTCATTTGGGGAAAAAGACTATGCTGACTTTGTTCTGAACCCCTTGCTAATGCGTATCTTAGGAAAAGTTAACATACTCTATCTATGTGTACGAAAATGTCTAAGGATCGATCTCTTACCTAAGCTGTATTCGGACTGAGAGAATCACTATACAAATTTACAGCTGACATATTAGTGTACATGCCTTCTGCTGTTTCATAGCACAATTATTCCTAATTTTCAAGAACGGTAATATAACTGCTCAACAGCCGAGAAAAATGGAGGAGAACCTCCTTGTCATTGGAGTCAACATTGGTTTTTCCCATGGGGACTCACATGAAGATAAGTTTGTTACAAGCTGGACCTTCCCACTGACACCAGTTACACGTAGTAAGTGCTTTCCAGTGGACCCCGGAATATGGGAAAAAGAAAGGATCTGAATGCAGCCAAGGAGAATGATGATGAACTCAAAGATAGTGAAAGAGAGTAGGGGAGTAGTTTGGGTGGAAATGGTTTTTTAAAAAAGCAGGAAGAATGGCAGAATTTAGAGAAAAGAGAGATTTCATCAGAAATGAGCTCCTTCTAAAAATCAGATTAAGAGTATAAATATGGAGTGATGGGATACAAATATGTATTTTACACTGGCTGGTTGATGAGTGGAATCTTCTCATCCAGTCACTTTTCAAAATTTTTCATTTTAACAATTGTTTTGTATCATAAATTCAATTTTGAGTGGAAATTTCCTACTCATTGGCTAACTTGGCTTCCTATATTTTGCCTAACCAGCTACTATCTTGTTCCCTACTCCTTCCAAATCTTGGCTCCCACAATGAGGCAGCTCATATCCCTTAAGTTTCCTGTCTGATTTTGCTTCTTTAACTGCCATAGTGAACTCCACGAACATTTCTGTCATTTCCTTTTATTCCTAATCTCTTCTGGCCCATGCTCTAAGCACTTCCATGAAGCTATCGGTGATTAGTCAAGAGGTTCACTTTGCTTAGTCTAAGGGCCACCTGTCATGCTTCATCTCTGGAGCCTTTGCCTTGAACATAGGGATAATGTAACCTTTCCCAAATCTCTTATCTCATTTTCCTGCCCTTTGTCTGCCTTTCTCCCAAGACTTTGCCTTTGTCCCTTATACTCCTGGTCTCATTTATTCCTCACTATATAAATGGCACCTCTCATGGTGACACCTCTGACTTCTTAGCTGCTTGATGCATTCCATATGGCAAACTAAGTACTTTACTTTTTCTCTGAGGGATTATTAAGAACTCACATTTAAAGTAAAATTGCAGATCCATGTTGATGTCCACCAGCAACTTTTTTTTTACCATTTTGTGATACAAAAGGGATTTGCTCTCTCTCTTATTTATCTACACATGACTCAAAAGCAAAGCCAAAAAATAATTCAAGCAAGTAAGATTTCCCAACAAAGTGTCTTGAAGGAAAGACTTTGCAGACATTATGTGTAGCCTGTATTCTACAAGAGGCACAGTGACCTAGGCATACCTTGTTGGAGAACAGTCACCATTGTCAAAGTCTATTAGTTCCATCTTTTTCTGGGAGGGGAAAAACTCATTCCATAACAGGGTCAGATCTTCTGAGACCCCCTGAAAGAATTGCAAAGTTAATATAATCCCATTCATTTCCCCTCAAAAGCATTCATGAAATACCTATCATGTACCCGGCAATTCATTTTATGCAGAAAGAAGAGTTTAGGCAAAGTCCTCTACATTTAATCTTCTAAATATTTTACTAATTTGTTCTTGTCTTTCAGTCTACTGATGACCATCTGGCTATGCCTGGACACCTGTCCTAGCTTGTGGCTCTATTTTTCTGCATCTTTTCCTGCCCCTCCCCCAATCTATTCTCTAATTGACAGCCTGACTGATCTTTTCACACCCAGATCAGATGTGTCACTTCCCTGCATGCAACCTTTTAGTGGATTCCCACTGAACAGAGACCAAAGACCAGAATTCTTACCATAATTCAAAAGGCCAGTGGGAACTATGAAAATCCCCTCTTTAGCTTTTCTTCCTAATGGATGATGCATTCAAATAAGTGGAATCTGTCATAAAGACACAGATTCCAAATGCAAGTGAATGTTGAATTAAGCAGTTTACTTGTAAAATGTTTATTACTCCTTTATGCAGCTTTTGTTTTGAATACATAATAACTCAATCTCAAGCACATAGTAGGTTATGAAGAAAGTTTGTAATGAATGAATGGATAGACAAAGGGATAAATAAATGAATAAATGTACAAAAACAAATTCGTATCATACAATCAAATGGCTTTTATAAGAACTTATCAGAACAAAAGTATAATCTTGTGTGATATCCAGTTCTGGCAATGTTTGTTTGCCTTTCTTTTTGTTTCTGTTAAAAGGCATCCATTTTATATGTTTTTAAAGGAATATGTTTCTTCGCAGTGAATAGGATAGGTACAGTGTTCTGCTATGTCTCATTTTAAAGAAAATAATAATAGTACCTTATGTTTACTGAAGCTTTGCAGTTTATAAAGCACTTTTCACATAGATCACCTCATTTAAAATTTCTCTATTTCTTCTTTTACTATGGAAATTCTATTTAAGAAGATTTCCTTCTAAAATTAAGGCAATCACACTGTTGTGTTCCTGTATTTCTTAGCCATATGTTTCACTGAGGTATTGTCTCTCTCTTGAGTCTTTCTTCTCCGGATATATAGTTATGATTTACCCAGAGGTAAATGGAAACAGTGGGGGTTGTATACAGATGTTTTGTTGTTGTTTCTTCTAAACTCAAGCATTTCATTTTAGGAGCTGCTATACCATTTTAGGAGTTGCCATTCTAATGTTCAAAGCCAATTTACATATTTTCTGTTAAACTATTTTGTCATTTGAATTGGGATTGTTAGAATAGGAAGAGTTATTTTTCATCTCCCCCATATTTCACATTATTTACTGTAACGTTTATGAGTTACCACAGTTTAAATAAGCAAAGATGATCTCACAGTGAGTCTTAGAAAGGGCAATTTGACTCTTCATGCACTTATATTCTGGCCTTTCAGTCTATACTACTATTACTACTCTAGACTAAAAAGTATTTTGGGGCACCTGGGTGGCTCAGTCGTTAGGCGTCTGCCTTTGGCCCAGGTCATGATCCCAGGGTCCTGGGACAGAGCCCCACATTGGGTTCCCTGCTCAGCGGGAAGCCTGCTTCTCCCTCTCCCACTCCCCCTGCTGGTGTTCCCTCTCTCGCTGTATCTCTCTCTGTCAAATATATAAATAAAATCTTTAAAAAAATAAAATTAAAAAAATAGAAAGTATTTTATAGCCACTAATCCTGTGTTTAATAACCGGACATATGTTAAATGAACCAGAATTGAGTGATACTTATTCTTGATCTTACATTTTGCTTTTCTGGAGAGGTATTTGAAAGAGATCAGCTGAGAGTATACAATTCAGTTCCTCTTTTCCCTTTAATACAGAAGTCTCACTCTCACAAAGTCTGAAAAACTTTGAACATGGACTTTATCTTCATAACATTGCCTAAATGTATGTATTTTTTGTTTATATGTTGGTGACAATTTTGTCTTTGCAGTAGTGCAGAAATTCTCACTTATGATGTAAGACTTGTGTTTGCCCTTTCCACACATTTCTTTATACCTTCCTACGTGCCAAACCTGGGCTGGCCCCTGAATTGAAGAATACATTTCCTCTCTTGAAATTGGCACCTTGCAGTGGGTAAGACAGACAAAAGAACAGATAATTGCCCCATAGTGTAATTGCTGTGTGCAAAGATAAGACCCAGGTGCTCTAGAAACCATGTTGTAGGGCACCCTACCCAAACCCATGAAACAAGTCTTGATGGGCCAGAAGAGAACAGTCAGGAAAAAATGACCAATGGTAGTGGCTTCCGAGCAAACTGTTGTAGAGTAGATGAGGGTAGAGAATAATCTGTGCACAGATGTACATGAGACATGGGTCACATCACACATGTGGCAGTCTCGTGTGTGGCTGTAAGGCTAGACTCTAAGGTACTTAACAGGCGGTAGAAGTCGAGAAGCTAGAAAAGGTCTTACAAGTAAGGTAGGGAATTTGGATTGTATTCTGAGAGCAGTAAAAGAGTGACATTAGAGCAATTTAATAAATGATGACAGGCTCCGATCTTCCATCTTCAAAAGCTTTCACTGACCAAAGTGCTGAAGATTAACATGGAGGGCAAAAGGCCAGTGTTGGAGCAGTGCTTTTTAGTCCTGGCTGAACATTAGTCACCAGGGGCAGTGGGCACTTTTAAAAAATGCCAGTGCCTGGACTCCACCCCAAACCAATTACATAAAAAGCTTTGGGACTAGAGCACAGACATTGGTATTTTCCAAAGCACCCCAGTTGATTTGATTGTGCAGATAAGGTTATGATTCAGTAAATAAGTGCATCAGAGGCTTTTAATTAAAACAGTCTAGGTAAGTGACAGCTGGATGATAGAGAGGTTAGAAGAGCGATTAAGGAGGTTGAATGAATGACTTGCTATCTTGGCTAAAGTATAAGGAAGAAAGGGAAATCAGGGATGATTTGTACATTTCTCTTTGAATGACTAGGTAGAGGAACAGACGTGTGTCAGTGATTGGGGGAGAAGGGTGATCAAGTTTTGGATACATTGCATATTTAAAAGGGATTTAGTAGATGCTTGATTCTGTGGGTATGGAGTTCAGGAGAGAGTTCTTAGGTTAAGACAGATTTGACTACCATCACTGTAAAGGTGGTAAATGAAGTGACATAAGGAGATGAACTCACCAGGGAGAGAAAACATCAAGTGAGAAGGAAAGATCAAAAAGAGACTTGTAGGGAATAGCAACATTTAAGAGATGAGCTGAGGAGGTTAAGGAGCGGCCAGAAAGGTGGAGTAAATACCATGCCATGTTGATTGAAAGGTTTCAAGGAGGGCTTCTCAGTGGGGACAAGTACTGAAGGGAGGTGTGCCAAAATAAAGACTTCAGAATCTCTAGCCTGATAGTGACTTGAATGTCATAGCTATTATCTACAACAATTCTAACGGCAATCTCAATTTCAGCGATCATCTACAATTGCAGTAGCAAGAGTCAAAATGTAGTGACTAAAAAAGGAACCTGAGGTGTGAAAGTGGAAATGATGCCTATTGACTAGCACTTCTCAAACTTTAATGTGCACACAAATCAGCCCTGGAATCTGGCTTAAATATGTAGAATCCGATCGGTTAGGTTTCGGGTAGAAGCCCGAGATGCTGCATTTCTCGCAAGCTGCCGGGTGATGAGGGTACTGCTGCTACACAGGTCATCCCTCCAGTGATGCCAGCATAAACCATTCTTCCCTGACAGAAGACAACATCAGGTTGTCCAGATGTGGTGTTAGGGCCAAAAGCAAAACTCATTTGTTTGTTGTTTTCTTTTTAGATGAGGTTCTGGACTGAGTTTGAAGATACGGGGTGGGTGGAAAATGGAATCACTTCTTTTAGGAGGCAGAAGAAATTGGCAGACTGAGTATAGGGAGGGAGTTAGGCGTGGGCGGGAGACAGACACTCATCCCTGTAGAGGAGGACTTAAGGAAGATGAGGAATACAGACTAGTCCTCCAGTAGATAGGATCTGCCATTTTGCTTCATAGCCCATTGTTTTCTCAGGGACTTGTTTTTTATTTGATTTTATTCCTAAACTGGAATGGCTATACTGTGGAGGGTGCTTGTAAAGAGAGAAGTGAGCCCTCTTTGGTTCTCAAGTATAACTTGCATTTTCTGCACTTGTCAAACAGAAGTTTGAGTGACAAGGTGTAGGGATGAGATTCAGTGTGCGTTCAGGGAGAAAAATGCCTTTTTTAGTCTACATCTTTTTGAAAATTTTCGCATTCCAACAAACACTTCAATTTTGATGTGAAAATGTACAGTGATGAATGGGTTTTGCTGTGTGCGTTGCATGCCAGTGACACGGTAATAAATCCAGGGTGCTGGAATTGTAATGGTCCCCTTTACTCCACCTTAGTGAACTCTTGCTGAACCCTTTTGAGTTGTGAGTACTTTATTTGCTACATTTGGCACTTAATTAGTTGACGGCTGGGGCCAGTAGGACAGATGGGTCGTCCAGTGATATATTGTGTCACTATCACACCTGGATAGCTCTTTTCTATGGCTTGTGAGTGACCTAGGATTATATACTGAAGTATTTTTCATAACTGTAGATCAAGCTTTCTTCCCCCACCATCAGGCTTTCATCTCAACAATAGGTGCCGCCTGCCAAAGGAAGCCATTTTTGAAATTCATTTTAATGATCAAATAATATCGCATTTCAACATCTGATTTTTAAATTAATAAAATAGCTTACATGTTTCATTATGACTGGATGTTGGTATTTTCTTATAATCTGTGACTCTCCAACTGGTGGCAGAAATGCAATCCTCCTTTGACCTTAGCTCATTTCAGAGTGTGCAGCAGCACACATTTACCTATGGTTTATAACCACAACAGGAGAATGACCTTTTTTTTCAGAGGACTCCTTTTCTTTGTTAGAATGTTCAGCATACTTTAAATGAGGAAATATGGTCTCTGACAGTCTGTGGATTTTGAAATTAAGAGATCTGCCTGAATTCTACTTCTAGCTCCTCACCATATACTTTGGGTGTGACTTTCAGCGAAATGTTTCATCATTTCTACTCGTAGAAATGCTATTTACTATCATTCAGACTTACATATTCCACAGATGGCATTATTTTCTTAATTGGAAAGTGGTCTTAGTGACTTAGAAAGCTGCCTGAATAATATGTTGCTTCTTGCTTGCTGTGAGAGAACATCTTACCTAACATTTTTTTCTGAAAAATTCAAATACACAGAAAAACTGAAAGAACTCTACATTGAATACACATGAACTCACCATCTAGATTCTGCTGTACCACTTCATCCCTTTATTCTCCCATCAATACTTACCCCCTCCTTTTTGCTGCATTTCTAAGTTTAGAGACATCAGTACCCATGACCCCTAAATACTTCAACATGCATATCATTAGAGTTCAACATTCATTTACAGTTGTTTGCTTGCTTGCTTGTGGCAAAATGTGCATAGTCAAATGCACAAGTCTTTTGTGTCCCATTCAGTGAGTGTTGGTGAATGGTGGGTACACTAGTGTGACATATGCCTCTATCAAGATACAGAAAAATACTATCACCCCAGGAAGGAAGGAACTTTTGGGTGTTAACTGGACTTATTAAGGTGATCGTTTCATAATATAAACAAATACTGAATTATTATGTTGTATACCTGAAACTAATATAATGTTGTATGTCAGTTTTACCTCACTTAAAAGTTTTTTCCAGGGCACCTGGGTGGCTCAGTGGGTTAATGCCTCTGCCTTCGGCTCAGGTCATGATCTCAGAGTCCTGGAATCGAGGCCCGCATCGGGCTCTCTGCTCAGCGGGGAGCCTGCTTCCTCCTCTCTCTCTCTGCCTGCCTCTCTGCCTACTTGTGATCTCGCTTGCTCTCTCTGTCAAATCAATAAATAAAATCTTTAAAAAAAAGTTTTTTCCAAATAAAGGAAACTTTTTTCCTAGGTTGACTTGAGTTTATTTTAACCGAATTTTAACATGACTGATTGTTAAAATCAGTTAAGATTGTCAAACTGAATCATACCAATGGCCCATCCAGAGGCTGACTGAGCTGACTGAGTATGAGCTGACTGAGTTCTTCCCAATAGCCTTGTAAGGTGAGCCTCTAGCTCTGACAGAAACATCAAGAAACATGTATTTCACAAACTGTTAGAGCTGGTAAGAACCTCAGGGATCATCCAGTCTGCTCGCTTTTGCTTTGTGTCTCAAAATGTGAGAACTTCACTGCTGTTAGGGAAATACATGGTTGTCTCTCTTCACCCCTATGGTAGAGAGCAAGCGCCAGACATGCTGCTCAGTGCTTTGTGTTTATTATTTCCTTAATCTTCATAGATTATTAATCTTCTTGTTATTGTTATCTTCATTTTACAGAGAGTAAACTCTGTTTAATGTTATTATGACATAACATTAAGTTACTGATTTTTGCCATGTTCAAACTAACTCTAATATTATAAAATATTTTTAACGTGGTCATTTACATGAGGTCTGTCTTCCATGAGTTTAAACGTAATGTTTGGCTGTTCCTGAATTCTAGCTTTTTAGGATTTAGGAAAGGACCAGAAATTCAAATTAGTCATAGTGGCTAGGATTTCATCATGTGCCTGTAACTCCCTTCCCTTTTCAGCTTTTTGGTCTGTAATGACAGTTTTTTCTGTGTTTACATAGCAGCCACATTCCTCATGTCCTGTTCCTAAATACAGCAAGTATCCATTCACACTAGATACATTTGACTTCGTGGTTAGTCTATTTGTTTCTCCCTCTTAATGGGTTTAAGTTGAAATTCCTCTTTGCAGAATTTAACTATAAAGAAGTTTTCTGGGCGCCTGGGTGGCTCAGTGGGTTAAAGCCTCTGCCTTCGGCTCAGGTCATGATCTCAGGGTCCTGGGATCGAGGCCCGCATCGGGCTCTCTGCTCGGCAGGGAGTCTGCTTCCTCCTCTCTCTCTGCCTGCCTCTCTGCCTACTTGTAATGTCTCTCTCTGTCAAATAAATAAATAAAATCTTTAAAAAAAAAGTTTTCTAAAGAACTATGTTTCAATGCCTTGTGGAAGTACATGAAACAAATCTTAATATTCCCTGTAATTTTGGTTATTATTATTTTTACTTATCTTGGTTTCTTACAAGTCTTTGAATATCAAACATTAAGATATGCTCACATTCCTCAAGGCATAGATGTATCCTAACTTAGTACAAGAGTAGGATAATGGTGGTTTCTTTCTTTTTCTTATTTTTTTTTAGTTCCCTTCTTGATCACCCCTAACATTTTGTTGACTATTTTAGTCTCAGGGAACAGTCTGTTGCGATTCCCACATCTCCTTCCCACCTTTAACTATCACAACTCAGTATCTTAACTCCATTTGGAATCATTTTCCTTACAGTTGCTCATAGTTAAATATCTGCCATTCTTTACTCATTTGTGATCCATATGCCTGCAAATCCACTCTTCCAGTTTGGTATCTTCTACCTGGATTATTTAAGTACCCTGTGGAATCATTGAGATCCATAGTGTGTTCCACCAAGCAGATCACAAATGTTTGCTGATGACTATAATCCATTGTTTGGTCTCTGTACAGAGAAGCAGTAACACCTTGCTTCAGTATTGTCCTCTCTGCTCTTATTCATTGTTGAATTTTATCTTCACAATTCTTTGATTGTACAACCATCATTATTTTAGTTTTGCAGTTGAGGAAGTTGAAGTTGTGGTGAAGCAACTTCTGCAAATTAAATTTCATCACAAATCCATTACTAACTGCTAGTCAAGGTTTCTTTCTAAAACTTAGTCACAGTAACTTCTAATTCTCAGACTATAAATTCAGTGCAGAAATTGCAAGAGAGCTGTTCTTTGTTCTATAGCAATGTATATTCAAAAAGGCAATCATTTCGTTTTCGTAAATAACATTTTTCCCTAGGAGAGATGTTGTTGGAATTTATATCAGTCAAGAATGTATATCGATAATCAAACATAGCCAGCTTAAAAACATGGAGCGAAAGATTGGTTAGTACTCAATCAACTGAACTGTTTCTTTCTCTGCAGTATTGTTGTTCTTGACATGATTGCTGAGTTTCCAATTTGACATTTCTAGAGATCTGTAAGTCAGGACACATGCTGAGTCCCACTCTGTCATTAGCATTGGTTATTTATTTCCCTTCATTATCCAGCATCCACTTACTGGACAGATCAGTTGAGAAGCTTTCCATGATAGCCCTCTGAAAGGAGAAATGCACACATTTGGCTAGCTCTTCAATTACCAACATGAACAGATTGTCTGAGTTTATATGCATATATTTTATTATTATTTCACTTTTGTATGTCAGATGAATCTGGTATAAATGTAAATCTAACAGTATGGGCTCTAGTGACCAAGTACACTGCCGTAATATATCTTTGGTCTATCAATAATATCCTGGGTGCAGTGTTGCAAGTATGATGAAATTCTGTAGTTTGAATTGTTGGCCCAAGCATGGACAATTAGCAGGTCCATATGATGTCCAACTACCACAATGGCCCAGTTCCAGAACAATAGTTTCTTTTTAATGATCTGCAGATTTTGTGTTTACTTTTCATTCCTTGACAAGATGGAATACATATCATACTTCTGAAGTTTTCTTCTGTATATGTGCCTTCAGGGTCTGCTCTTAGGACGGCTCTATCACTCAATTGCGGTGCTTTTCTTCTGTTGTTAAATAAACAAAGAGCTGCTCCATTAGTCTCTATGTGCTGATTTGTTTCTGTGAATCTAGTCTGGTTCATTGGCCAATGTATATTTCTGAGATGTTCTTTATCACACCAATCTAAGACCTAAATTGTATTCTTAGCAAAGCCTTTGCATCTTATTATCATTCATATCTGCCAGTGATGCATATTTCACAGGTTGAAACCCTTTTGAAAAGACGAATTCTCCAATGTTGTATACACAATACATTTTACAGGTCAAATCATACTTCATTAAATTTTTATTGCAGTACAATATACATAAGGGAAAATGCACACGTTATAAATGTTTAGCTTGGTGGGTTTGCACAAACTAAATACCACTGTGTAAACAGCCCTCAAATCAAGAAACAGAATAATATCCAGAACTTCTAAAGCATCTGTCATTTCCCTTTCAATGACTACCAGTCCAACAAAGATAACCACTGTCCTGACTTCTACAGTCATCTTACTTTTTCCTCTTTTTATACATTATATAAGTGAAATAAACCAGTATGCCCTTGTTTTTGGCTGGCTTTTTTTCACTCAACATTATGTTCGTGAGATTAATACATGCTATTGCATAAGTTGTAGATATTTTATTCCTGTTGCTGGATAGTATTCTGTTGGTAAATTTACCACAGTGTATTTATCCATTTCCCAGTAGAGGGGAATTTGGGTAGTTTCCGATTAGGGGAAGCTTCCAATTTAGTGCATGTCTTTTGGAAAATACACATATGCATTTGTCTTGGGTGTATACCTGGTAATGGACCACCAGTCAAATAATATTTTAAATATACCTGAAAAGTTGACTGCTTAAAGAAATCTTATGGTGAACCCTTTTGTAAAGGAAGATATCTCTCCATAATTTCTGCTCTGCAAAATGTATTCTCACGTACGGGTATTTATTTCACAAGGGTCGATACATCTGTTTACTGTCTTTCTAGTATTCATCTCTTTGTACTTACGTTAATAACAATATAGTATTTTATTGTTGCTATTAGCCTCTGAAGCTCAGTATGTTTTAAAATTTGAAAATTCCCTAAATAAATAAATAATAAAATAAATAAAATTTGAAAATGCCCATAAAAATATCCTTATCTGAGCCCTGTATGGTGACTAACATAACACAATTGAAAAAAAAAAAGGAGGGCGCCTGGGTGGCTCAGTGGGTTAAAGCCTCTGCTTTCGGCTCAGGTCATGATCTCAGCGTCCTGGGATCGAGGCCTGCATCGGGCTCTCTGCTCAGCAGGGAGCCTGCTTCCTCCTCTCCCTGTCTCTCTGCCTGCCTCTCTGCCTACTTGTAATCTCTCTCTCTGTGTCAAATAAATAAATAAAATCTTTAAAAAAAAAAAGAAAAAGAAAAAAAAAGGAAATTAGGGAAGGCTAATTTTAACTATTCAAAGGCAAGAAAACAAATGTGAAGGAAGTGCAAGAAAAACACAAAAACAAAACAATGAACAGTTCAAGGATAAAGAAAAAAAATCCTTATCTGAAATATACTCTTCTATATTATGCCATCTCAGATTTAATTAAAAAGACAGACTGAGGGGCGCCTGGGTGGCTCAGTGGGTTAAAGCCGCTGCCTTCAGCTCAGGTCATGATCCCAGGGTCCTGGGATTGAGGCCCGCATCGGGCTCTCTGCTCAGCAGGGAGCCTGCTTCTTCCTCTCTCCTCTCTCTCTGCCTGCCTCTCTGCCTACTTGTAATCTCTCTCTCTGTGTCAAATGAATAAATAAAATCTTAAAAAAAAAAAAAAAGACAGACTGAGGCAAAAAGACATGCCAACAGATTCTCTCTGATCTATAGTTTATTTTAAGGATATTAGAGAAAGAAAGATCATTGATTCTTTTTGGCTGACAAGAATCCCACTCACATACCAGCATACCTTTTAATTTGTGGATTTTTTTAATCAGATGAGAATATTCTGCTAGTAAATATGATATTGAAGGTGTTCTCTACCAAAAAACACGGTTGATGCAGAGGCATTAAATCAGAAACAAAGGATGCCTAGAAAATACTTGTTTGCTTAAAATAGAGATCATGGAGAATGAGAGGAAAATAAAAAGAAAATACACCAACAGTGTAGGAGGGTTCCTTTTTCTCTGTATCCTCACCAACACCAATTCTTTCTTCTGTTGTTGATTTTAGCCATTCTGATAGGTGTGAGGTGCTATCTCTTTATAGTTTTGATATGAATTTCCCTGATGATGAGTGATGATGACCATAATTATTAAACCATTGTTCAACTTATGTAAACTTGAAATGCAGTGAAGAGACAGTGAATTCTTTTAAGGAAGAAAGACTCAAGTTCCTGAGCAAAGGTTAACTTTGAAAGTGGCATTTTTACATTATTATAAAAAGGAAGAATGGATAATTAAAATAGTCTATATGTACAGTTCATTTGACAGACTGTTATTAAAAGTATACCAGGCACCAAGCACTGGGCTGTGCACTCAGGTTTTTTTTTAAATGAATAAAATTCTAATTTAGACTAGCTTCCCCCAGAAGGATGACCTTGAAACAATGATTTGATTGAAAGTGTATTATTTGTAAGGTGATCCCATGAAGTGCCAGTAAGAGAGTGGCACAGCAAAACAGGGAAAGAAGCCAATAATTGAGCCAATTATCGAGCAAGTTATTGCTGTGGGCAACTTGAGTTCAACCCTGATGAGTGAACTCTGGGGGACAGTGAAAAATGCACCTCACAGTTGTCACCCACAAAGGGTAATTATATTCCAACTCTCATTTATCATTGGCCAATTCATTTGTCAATCCCTTATAGTAAGATTTCTACTCCACTAAAATTATTTTCTCTATGGTCCTGAGGGAATTCCATGTGGTCAAATCCAATAGATACTTTTGGCATGGGCTTTGGGGAGTCTGACTATTTGGGTCCAAGTGTTGGCTCTCGCACTCACTATCTGTATGACCTTATGTCAATTCATTAATGTGGTTTGTTTCTTCCTCTGTTTAATGGGGAGAAGTAGCAACAGCAGCAACATAAACAATGATAACTACCTCATAAGACCATCATGATGATTAAATAAATTAACACTCATACAGAACTTAAAACAGTATTTTAAGCAGTGTAGGTATTCAAATAAATATTAATTATTATGATTTTTATTATCTAGTGTGACATTTATGGCTTTTAAAAGTGTTAACCCCTTTTGGATTTTTACAATTCATTCTTGTTCATGTTTTTATGAAAGTATACTTTCCAGCCATTCCTCATATTTCTCTAGCTATTCATCTTATTGGCTACTTTTGTTTCATTCTGTCTTTGTGTGTTGTATTTTCCAGGACTTCATCTTTACCCCTGTGTTCTGTTCAATCTACATACCATGTCAATGAGAACTCATTGAGGTTTTCATTACTTCTCTGTAGTAATTTCTAATCCTGGATTTCTCTGTCTCCCCAGATACATGGGTATACCTTTTCCCTGGAACTGTTGTTCATTCTTCATTCTTTGGGTAGATAGTGAATGACACCTTTATCTGACAGGCACCAACCAGAAGCCAGGGAATCTGTCTTGACTCCTTTGTTTCCCCACTGCTTAGCATAATGCCTGGTATCTAGTAGATGGTGAGTAAAATGGTGACTGACAAGCTAGATGAATAGATTGATGGGTAGGTGTGCTTGTAGCCTGCAACTTTAGTTAAGTATTATCTGATGATCATGTACAGTTGAAGGTCAGGGATGAGAAAGCACACCCTTAGTGGGATGCATACACCAATGAACTAGTTTTCCTTGCTACACATACATGTGACCCCTTTGGGATGAAAACTTATTATCTGACTGAACAAGCATTCAAATGGTATATTTGTCTAAAATAATGATCTGGGCTATGAAAGTTTCCTCCTCTTTGCCACAATGAAGAGATACATACCCAAATAACAGGTAGAACTAACTTAACTTTTTCTCCTCCGATGGACTTTTTAAATATAAAGATTATGTCTACCCTATTGAAATGAACTATAAGATGTATGAAATATTCAGTGGCATGAATGCAAATTTCTTACCATGTTTATATCAGAAAAGTTTGCTAGCATAATAAAATGTCACTAATCAAGGCTAATTAATGCAAAAGAAAATTGGAATCAGAGATTTTTTTTAAGGAAAGCCAATTTTATTATTTTCATATACATGTAGTATATAAAAATGGGTTAAGAAAAAAGGTGCCAACTATGCATAATAAAGTAGCCAGCCATGATAAATTGAAAAAATGGTTTGTAACTGGAATATCAGTTATTTCTATGACTGATGGGGAATTATTTCAGAATATGTAAAGATATATTTTAAACAGCTTTCTTATAATAGCATTTATATTATTTTGTAAACTAAAGATTAAATATAAGACTAATTAATAACTGTAAATCTCACCTATAATAGGTGTCGCACTACCCTGTGGGGCAATAACAACAATGAAACAAACAAGAAAGAAGGGTGCTCAAAGAGTATAGAGAAAGACTGACATTTAAACATAGGTTCACGTGTTAACCCAAGTTGGAATATAATATGCTGACTGGTTTTGCAACACCAAGCAATAACCCAAACAGAAATGAACCCCGTGAAAAAAGTCATTTATGATGAGTGCCACTTACCTGGTTTTACCTATTCTGGGTACCAGATTTTTTATTTCATGTCACAATCACTAGTCTTCAAGGGTTTGTCTAGTTCTCATCCTTATTTACAGAAAATCTCAAATACTTCTTTAACTCTTCAGTTCTCTTAACTTTATGGGGGCAACAATAGGGTTAATGAAGAAGGACTAAATTTACATCATGAAGCATAATTTTACAGTACTGTGCTGTGTACATTTTATTTGTCTATCCATAGCCCCCTCTCGTTCCTTTTCTTCTTTGGTCTCTACTCTGAGGGGCTGGTCTGTGTCATCACTGGGCTCACGGGCACTCCAGCTTCCAGTTGGTTTACCCACAAGGGAGATCTGGTAGAAGAGAGAGGACAAAGTGAGATCAGGATATTTATTCTCCTGGTTCTTCCTGGTGAAGTTGCTTCAGGCCAACGGTGTCCCTTGGCAAAAGGTTACTGCACTTCTCAAGGTGGTTTCTCCTTGTGATTCTCAGCTTCTGGCTACTTTTCCCTCCCCTGATTTCCTGGTTCTAGATGTAGTAACATCTCTACTGCTGCAAGGCCCAATTTCTTGTGTTATCTTTGGTGATTTTCTTACACCCGATTATGTTGTAATTTGTTCCTTTATAAATAAATCTCTCAGATTATCCAGGCCAGATCACAGAGGAAAATGTAGGTCAAGTTAAGATAATCCAGAGGACAGTGGGGAGACATTGAGGGGTTTAAATGAAGAAGTAGGATGATCAGATTTACATTAACTATTACTCTCTCTGTAGTGTGGAAGTTGCATTATAAAACAGAGACTTGAGATGGGGATATAGAGTCTACTGCAGACATGTAGGCAAAAAATGATAGAGCTTTGCAGTGGGAATATGTGAAGAGTGGGAAGGAGTTCTATACGAGAGAAATTAGTAACCAGTTATACATGGTATTCATTGAGACCTCAAGAAAAATCTAGAATGTCTGTCAGGTTTTGCTTAAGGGATAAAGTTGATAGTGGTTTTATTACTTATTTTCTAGGACATTATTTCTATTTTATGAAATCAGCTTAAAGAAAAGATAATGTGGTCCTTCTTTTAAAAAAAATTTTTTTTATTTATTTGAGAGAGAGAAATCAGATCACAAGTAGGCAGAGAGGCAAGCAGAGAGAGGGGAGGAAGCAGGCTCCTCGCTGAGCAGAGAGCCGGATGTGGGACTCGATCCCAGGACCCTGGGATCATGACCTGAGTCAAAGGCAGAGACCTAACCCACTGAGCCACCCAGGCACCCCAGATAATGTGGTCCTTAAAAGATAAAAAGTATTTGGTCATGTTTATTTTTAATATACTAAAATAAAGTACTTCAGAGAAGAATTCATAGGGCATCTCCATCTTTAACTCACAACGATACCAAAAAAAAAATGGCCTCAGTATAAACCTGTCTTACTTACCAAACATAACCAGTATGAATTCTTAGATATTGTTACAAAACATTTACAGTAGGCTTATCTTCTCTTGGGTTGCCCCCAGAAGAAGACAAGAGCATGTGGTTTATTTGGGAATTGAGGGAAATATCAGTAGGGAAGTGAGCAAGTAAGAAAAGCAGGGCAGTCAATAAAGGATGATGCATTATCAAGCAGGTTACTTCTGTGGGCCACTGGAGCTTCATCCCACTAGGAGAACTCTGGAACCCTTGTAAAATAAATGCTCTCCAGTGATCACCTCTGGCATGAAGACAGCTAAAATATTCATACCCTAATATGTGCCATCAGTCCTTTATTACAGGCTACTCCCGGGAGGTGGGGTAGCAGGAATCATTGATTCCCTGGTATATCTAGCCTGCAGCCTAGGTGGCAAAACAAATTCTTTGTGGCACCACAAGTCCTTCAAGGACTGAAGTGCCAATGATAGTATCAGAAGTCAGGTTGTTGGGCACTGAAGTGGTAAGGGCAAGGGGATTCAGGCATTCTGCTCTAGTACCTTTCTAAAAGATTATTCATATTTGGCTCAAGAGATTGAGAGTAGACAGTTAAATTTTTACATACACAACTGATGTTCTAGGTCACCTTGAGGAATATAACTTAGCCTCATGTTTGCCATTGGAAAAAGTAAGGAATTCTATTGTCCATTATCCTATCTGTAACACAGTGAAAAAATTTTTTTAAATGAATAGTATGAAAAGTGAGATCATCTTCGAAGGTTAAACTTCAAAGGTCTTCTCCAGACTAGCACTTACTCCTATATATTCATATTTTCTTCTGCTCCAGTTGAAAGAATTCAGAGTCAGTGGGATGAAGTACAGGAACACCTTCAGAACCGGAGGCAGCAGCTGAATGAAATGTTAAAGGATTCAACACAATGGCTGGAAGCTAAAGAAGAGGCGGAGCAGTTGTTGGGACAGGCCAGAGCCAAGCTCGAGTTGTGGAAGGAGGCTCCCTACACAATGGATGCAACCCAAAAGAAAATCACAGAAACCAAGGTTGGTATCACATTAATGTTCTTAAAATAAAATACCAGTTACACTGGATAAAATTATAACCATGGATTAAAATTTAATGATTTTTAATGTAAATTTATTAAAAGAAAGTTAGGTTTAAGCTGAAATGAACAGTAGACTTTTCAGCCAAAATAGAGATTAGAGGAAAACTCATCGCCAATATCAGTCTTAAAATTAATTTTGTTTAATCTGGGTATCATAGGCTGGTTTTCACATTACACCATCTTTTGAGATCACTTCATAGTTGATATACATACTTGTGTGGTAGCATAAAATCAGTCACTTGGAATTAATTCTTCCTGGAAAAAGTAATGAGTCTGTTCCTTCCTAAGTAGGGGCCTGAATGGAGAAGGGCGGGGAAGTGTAAGGATAAGGCAAGGATGAGGGGTCTTCACACATTCTCCTCCAGGTCTTTGACCTTCAGACCAATTTCCCTACTTCTTTCTTTTCCTTCCCTTCTTCTTCTTTCCCCCAAAACTCCATCATATATCTGTACACTTCAAAGTTTAGAACTCATTGTGATTATAGAAAGAGAAAAGGGAAAGGAAATAATATTTGTTCACTATGTTTTATCAAGCATCATGCCTGCTGCCTTACATGCTTTTACTTCTTTCAAACCTCATAGTTATGGGTCAGTTGGGAAAGACCTTAAATGCTAAACAGAGAAGTAACAGTGAGAATGTGAGTAGATTGAATTTTTTATTAAAACTCTCTATAGATTTTTTTTTCTGCTGGAAAAAGACCTTCTGCTAAACAATTGTCTGACTCACAAATTAGCTAAGTCATCTGAAAAAAAAAAGTTTCGTATTGTGGTTTTCTTGGATGAAGCGACTTCCATTTCTAAATGAGTCAGTGTTTAGGCTATGCTGAGCCACATGGCATATGTATTTATGCTAGGTTTATTTGGGAAAAAAAACCCTGAAATCTCAATAGTGTAATATAATAAAAATGAATTCCCTGGTTGTATCATACTCCAGTGGAGATTGAAGAGCCTTTCCTGGGAGCTCTCTCATAAACAGCCACTTGAAGAATATAGGCTTTTCCGATTTTGTGATGCTGTCATCTTAAACTCATGGCTGCCCACAGTCACTGCAGGAGAGTAAGAGAGAATGTGGCCAGTTTATCCATGGGGTTCTATGGACAGGCCTGGAGATCATATGCCTCACCCACCTCCAATTGACCAGAACATGTTCCCAACTTAACATCAGGAAGAGTAAATGAGAATAGTGAGCTAATGAGCTTTTAACCAGCCTCAGCCATAGCTCCTTCTCCAAAGGACCTGTGCTGCTATGAGGACAGTATTTTTGTTCATAGGACAAGAATGTTAGAAAGTCACATAGGATTTTACAGAACTCATCATTACCTCTGTTGGAAGCAGTTATTTCTTTCACAAGATGCTTGTTGCCACTAAAATTTTCTCCTCTGGATGATCAGAGAAGGTGTAGGAATTTCTAATGATGTTTCCAATTCTTGGTTGGACTGTGGGATAGAATTCATGCAGCTGTTTTTGAACGCTCTGATCTTATATATAAGGTACTCAGTATGTTATACCATTTCTTTTTCCTGTCCAAAAACTGAGAATTCTATGAATCTGGCACATCTTGGAAGAAAGTGATTAACTAGTGGGGAGGAATTAACAGGGGAAAAGGGTTTGGGCTGGATCCTTATGTTAGAATAAGGGAAGGAGAAATGAGAGGCATATTGTGATAAATTTGTTAAGGGCAAGAAGGCTCTGCAAGTTGTCACATGAGAAATCTTAAAACCTACAAGAATCTTAAAGCGATGGCAAGAATGATTAGGGTTTTATAGCCCCTAAAAAAGCAAGGAGCTTTAAATAAGAAATGAAAAGAAGGGCAAAAGGAAATATGAAAGGATAAAACAAAACAATTTCATCATCAAAACAAGTCATATGTTTTAAACACCAAAAACAAGGACAAGATGGTATAATTGCTATCCTTGTCACACTTTCAAAATAAAAAAATTGCTTTTCAAATGTTAGTCTAAAACTACATCGTAAAAATGGCTCAGCCATTATCTATAGAAACGGATGTTTTTGTTTGTGTTATATGTTAGGCATTCAGGTATGTATATAATTATATATATGTATATATTTTTGTACCTTCAGTGTATGTTCATTATATAAAGATGACCAAAGCTGTAATTTTCCCATCAGTTTCCTAAATGACATATGCTAAAGCTAAAAATAATCCTAATGCTAATGCAAACATTTATCAAGTACTTGCTAATTGTCAACAATTGTGCTAATCATTTTACATATATTGGCTTAATTTCACCCTCTGAGGAATCTTTCATGAAAACTATTATTGTTCCCAGTTTATGGGTGAGAAAATTGAAGCCTAGAGAAGTTCAGAAACTCCTTTTAAAAATCATAGAGTTAGGATGTGAATGCACAGCAATTACTCTTGTAGATGACCTCACAGATTTTCTCTTCTACCCATTGTCTTCTAAAAGACAATGTGACTAAAACAGATCAAGAAAACACTGTGAAGATCAGAAAAGGAGACAATTGTAATTATGAAATGACAAATAAGATCATTACTGATCAGCCAACAGGTGGGAAATGAAAACGATGAATCAGTATATACTGGGAAGAGGTTTTCATATTCTGTTTTACTATGAAAAACTAAAAAGATAATTGCAAATTATATCCCCTTTTTAATGAAACTACAACTTTTAATTCTTCTAAAAGTCAGGGAGCATATAAAATGGAGATTTGGCCTTTGTGTCTAATATGTTATCACTACCGAGTGGTAATAGCTGGCTTATCTCTTACAATTTTCTTTTACGAAGAAAAGGTGAAAATAGACATAAAGAAGCATTGGATAATTTGAACAGGATCTCCTTGCTCCATAAATTCTTTCTGAGTCTCCATGCCTAAGATTAGCAGGAGAGCTGGTGAACCTCATAAGGCAATCATCAGGCTGTGTCTACGGAGGTGGAGGGCTGTGATTAAAGCAGCCAGCCTCCCTTGCAGGAGCGTCACTGATGACTACCCTCACTGTCATGGTGAAATGATTCCAAAGGCAAGCATCAATAGTATTATGCTCTTTGAAAATTTAAACCAGTCATCGTACCTGAACTAAAGAAAAATTCATCTACAATTCTGATATTGTTATGATTCATCATTGCTCATCTTTGTAATCTCTTCCATTTCTTATCTACATATTTTCATTGTCCTCATGATGGAGATAAAATTTTGAATTCTGACTTTAAACTTAGTATCCTTACATAAATACTTATAGATGTTACTTTATAACTTTTGATAATTAGCATTTTAAGTTCTTTGCAGTATCTCATTAAGTTCCACCCTTAACCATCTCCTTACTGATTGGACATTCAGACAGCTTCCTCCTCTTGCTTAAAAAAAAGGAACAGAGAAAAAATGGGGATAGGAACAAGACCGTCACAGGAGAGGAATCAAATCTGAGGTAGCATCCAGGGGCAGTCCATCTTGAAAGCATTGTCAGGCTGGAAGGAGATGGCAATGAGAGAGTCTTGATTTATCAAAAGAACAAGCTATAGACAACCCATCATGTTGTTGACTAATGAGCAGTTCATTAAGAGATGCCTATAATATATGTAGTTTCTTTCCCATATAACCCTTAATTTTTTGGAAACAGAAGCATAATGCGAGGAAGTAGCTAATTCTGTTAACCACATGGCTTCATTTCATCTTCTCCATGGCCCTAGTAAAACAATAATGTTTTTGTTGAGATGGAAAGACAGATGTTAGGGAAAAATCATACATGATTTCCATTTTAATCAAACTTGCTGCCAATAAGCTATGACAGAATCCTATGAGAGATGATGCCATTTAACTTTCATAAGAAGTAAGATGGTGTGACACTGGCACCTAAAACTGCCAGCAGCGGTCACCATGGGATTTATTTTATTTGGCAGAATCTTGGTTGACTTCACAACCTGTTCCCCAGGCTATTAAGATTGGTCCAAACTTGGCAATGAATTCCTTGGAAAAATTATTTCTTGATGATTTTAAGCTTTCTTTTCCAGTGTCAAGAGAGATTCATCCAGGCTCAGAGTTTTCATTTATTTTTTTCCCTTTCAGCTTTTGAAAGAGAAATTCCTTTTTTGTCTGCTTTGTGATTGCTTTTGTGTCAAATTCAGCATAAAAGCTTTTCAAACGTGACGGCATTAGCTGTTTTGTGCTTGGCTGAGCTAAGAGTACATGAATTCAATAGAGAAGCGAAATCTTGTTTGAGCCTAGCTGATTTGGCTCTATAATACTTAAAACTATCTGAGGCAAGAAATCCAATAATTTACCATATTATTAAATAAACATTTCCAGGGCTGCAAAATATCTGTGTTTTGAATATATTCTTTAAGGAACTTGAAAGATAGATATACTGTAATCATGTAATTAATTTTAAAAGTTAAACTTCTCATATATAGTAAATATAGTAGGTATATGAGGATCTCAAATTATTTTATAAGGAAAGAAGCTAATGGAGAGCTTTTTCAAATAGGGAAGTAGAACATTGTAGTTTTAATTATTTGGGGGGGGTGGTGTTAGACCATATCCTTATCTGTCAGAAGGATATATACAGTAGTGGAATCTGAATTCTTCTTCCACATATTCTATTTAATTTTTCACTTTCACAAAATTAAATCAGCAAATTGATTCACACTGGTAGTTTGAGGTTTGGATTTCTGATACTGTAATGAAAAACATCAGAAATCTTCTTGCCAGAACCTGCCATTTCTTCATGCATTTTCTTTATTCACTTTTGTTCTCCCCTTAAGCTTCTACATGATTAAGGAGAAAGAATCAATAACCTAATCATACTTTTCCTCCCAAAGTATGTATGAAGCTATTAAACTTCTCAAAGCATACAACCAGAGTGCTTCCTACATCACTGATAGAGCAGAGGAAGTAATAGGCTAGTTTCCCCAGGTATTGCTATACTATATAAATATTTAATGCATAGTCACCAAGACTTGAATAGCATTATGCTCTGATTGCACCATATTTTGCCTTGTTTCCTTTTCATAGTTTAACTTATATCATGCTCAAAAATATAACGTAGCAACTCTATAAACATACTCCTCCATAAAAGCAACAAATTGCAATAATTGTCAAAATTGACTTTTTTGAACTCTGGAAATTAACCAGAGGTTGACAGCATTTTATAAACTGCTGAACTTCAGTAAGAACAGCAGGGTTTGAAGCTTTTTAACTTGGCCTATTCCATCACTTTCTCCCAGCTACACAGTAGCTTTGAGAATCAGCAACCTTATATCCACCAGACAGGGAAGACCAGGATTGGAGTTCCTCAGAGAGACCCACTTCATTCATAGAGCTTTATTGCTATTTGACCTGTCTTGCAGCTCTCTACAACAAACCTATACACAAGGCCTTGTCATTCATTATTTGACCTGATTTTGCACTAACTCCCAGAAATAGCCCTATCCCCAGAGAGTCTATCCAAAACAATCAGCAACATTGTTTAAATAGTAACTGCCTGAGGCTGTGATATCAGTTGAGATAATCATGGTCTAGAGAAAAACTGAAAAGGAAGATCTAGGGAATGAGATCTCCTCGAAGGTATTTGAAAAGCTCTGACATATTCCTGGGGGATCTACAAGGCTACATGCAGTTTTACCAAATAGAGACTATCAATAAAGAGATTTAAATTATGAACGGAACCAAATAGAGATTCTGGAGTTTAAAAGTATAGTAATTAAAATGAAATTTTTACTAGAGGAGCTCAACATCAGATCTGAGCTAGAAGAGTCAGTGAACTTGGTCAATAGAAATAATCCACACAAAGGAAAAGGGAGAAGAAAAGAATTTTTAAAAATATAGGAAGCAAAAACTGACAGAATTGAGGGGAGAAAGAAACAGTTCAATAAAAACAAAGACTTCAGTACCCTACTTTCAATAATGGATAAACTGAGAAGAAAATCAACAAGGAACTAGGAAACTTGGAAAAACACTATGAACTAACAAGGCCTAACAATCACACATAGAACACTCTACCGAATAATAACAGAGTATACATTCTTCTTAATTGCACATGGAATATTCTCCAGGATAGACCATATGCTATGACATAAAACAAGTCTTAATATATTTAAAAGGATTTTAATCACATAATGTAGATTCTCTAACCATAATGAAATGAAATGAAAAGTCAATAACAAAAGTACATTTGGGAAATTCACAAATATGAGAAAATCATACAGTACATTATTAAATAATAGGTCAAAAAAGGAATTACAAAAGAAATGCAAAAATACTTTGAGATGAATGAACATAAAAACACAGTACACTAAAACTTATGCAACTAATGCATGTTGAGAGCAAAATTTATAAATAACTATTGAAAAAGAAGAATGATCAGGGGTGCCTGGGTGGCTCAGTCAGTTAAGCATCTGACTCTTAAGTTCTGCTCAGTTCATGATCGCAGGGTTGTGTGATGGAGCCACACATCAGCTTCGTGCTGGGCATGGAGCCTTCTTAAGATTCTCTCTCTCCCTCTGCCTCTCTGCCCTCCCTCTCTGAAAACAGAAAAAGAAGAAGAAAGATCTCAGATGAATAACCCAATCTTCTACCTTAAGTAATTAGAAAAAGAAAATTAAACCTAAAGCAAGCAGAAAGAAGGAAGTAATAAAAATTAGAGTGAAATCAATGAAACAGGAAAGAAAAGTGAGAGAAAATCAAAAGAATTAAAAGTTAGTTATTGAAAAGATCAACAATATTGACAACCCTTTAGTTGGAATGACTTAAAAAAGAAGAGAGAGAAAGCTCAAACTACTAATCTTAGAAACGAAAAAGGATACACACTACCAACCTTAAAGAAATAAAAAGGATTATAAGAGGTTATTATGAATGGGAGAAATAAGAAATATGAATAGAAATTGTGTAGAAATTGAATCAGTAATTTTAAAACTCTTCTCAAGAAAAGGCCCAGGCCCAGATGGCCTCGCTGGTGAATTTCACCGGACATTTAAAGATGAATTAATAGCAGCCTTTCACAAACTCTTCCAAAACATAGAAGAGAAAAGAATATTTCCCAACCAAAGATATGACAGGAAAAAAAACTACAAACCAATATACCTCATGAATATAGACTCAAAAAACCTTAAGAAAAATACTATCAAGCCTAATACAGCAATATATTGAAAGGATTATATACCATAACCAAATGAAGTTTATTCCATGAATGCAAGGTTAGTTTAACATACAAAATTGAATCAACATACAGATCTTTCTTGACTTAACGATGGGGTTACGTCTCAATAAACTTATCATCAGTTGAAAATACCATAAGCCAAAAATACATTTAATACACCTCACCTAACAAACATTACAGCTTAGCTAGCCCACCTTAAATGTGCTCAGAACACTTACATTAGTCTACAGATAGGCAAAATCATCTAACACAAACCCTGTTTTATAATAAAATATTGAATATCCCTTGTAATTTATTGACTATTGTACTGAAAGGGAAAAACAGGGCAGTTATATGGGTACAGAATGGTTGTAAGTGTATCAGTTGCTTATCCCTCATGATAACATGGTTGACTGGGAGCTCCAGCTTACTGCCACTGCCCGGCATTACAGGACAGTATCATACTGCATACCATTAGTCTTAGAAAAGATCAAAATTCAAAATTTGAAGTATGCTTTCCACTGAATATGTCACTTTCACACCATTATAAAGTGAAAAAAAAAACCTATGTCATACAATCATAAGTTGGGGCTATCTGTAACGTATCATAGTAGTAGAATAAATGACAAAACCCACGCAGTCATCTCAATAATTGAAGAAAAAGCATTTGACAAAATCCAAACACTCTCATGAGAAGAAAAAAAGCCACACTCAACAAATTACTAATAAAAGGTGTTGTAGGTTGAATAATGTCTCCTTAAAAATGTGTTGAAGGCCCAAGCCCTAGTACTTGTGAATGCGTCCTTATTTGAACATAGGGTCATTGCAGATGTGATCAAGTTGATGTTGGAGTCAAGATGAGGTTGGAGTTGGAGAGAAGAATGCCATTTGTTTTGGTTTTTTTTAAAGATTTTATTTATTTACTTGACACAGAGAGAGAGATTACAAGTAGGCAGAGAGGCAGGTAGAGAGACAGGGAGAGGAGGAAGCAGGCTCCCTGCTGAGCAGAGAGCCCGATGTGGGCCTCGATCCCAGGACGCTGAGATCATGACCTGAGCCGAAAGCAGAGGCTTTAACCCACTGAGCCACCCAGGCGCCCGAAGAATGCCATTTGAAGACACCCACTCACCATAGGGAAAACACCAGGTGATAACAAAGGCAGAAATCAAAGTGTTGCTGCTGTAAGACAAGAAACAGTGAGGATGGACAAGTACCACCAGAAGTTAGGAAGAAGCAAGGAAGGATTCTTCCTTAGAGGTATTACATGGAGCGTAGACTTCTGACACATTGACTCCAGAACTGTGAGATAATACGTTTTGTCATTTTAAGCCACCCAGTTTGTGATACTTTGTCTTGATAGTCCTAAGTAAATAATACAGAAGGAAAATTCCTTAACCTGATAAAGGGCATCTAAGCAAAGCCTACAACTAACAACACAGTAAAAGACTGAATGCTTTCACCTATGATCAGGAACAAGGTAAGGATGGCTGCCCTCACCACTATACTAAAAGTTCAGGCCACGGCAACTAGGCAAGAAAAATAGATAAAAGGCATCCAGATCAGAAAGGAAATAATAAAACTATCCGTTTGCAGATGACATGATCTTATATACAGAAAATCCTAAGGAATATACTGAAAGAGTATTAGAATGAATACATTCAGCTGGTTTGCAGATTATAAGACCAAAATGCAAAAATCAGTTGCTTTTCTATATACAAGCAATGAAAAATCTGAAAAATGCAATTCAGAAAACTATTCCATTCATAATGGCATCAAAAAATAAAATACTTCCAGACACCTGGGTGGTTCAGTCAGTTAAGTGTCTGCTTTTGGCTCAGGTTACGATCCCAGGGTCCTGGGATCAGAATCCCACATCCGGCTCCTTGCTCAACCGGGAGTCTGCTTCTCCCTCTGCCTGCCGCTCCCCCTGCTTGTGCTTTCTCTCTCGCTCTCTAGCAGATAAATAAATAAAATCTTTAAAAAATACTTAGGAATAAAAGAAATGCAAGATTTTTATACCACCAACTACAAAGCACTGTTGAATGAAATTAAAGAAGATCTAAATAAAAGGAAAAAATATCCCACGTTCCCAGACCAAAAGACTTAATATTGTTAAGATAGCAATATCCTCAAATTGTTCTATACACTTTCTTTAGTCCTCAGCAAAATTCTAGCTGGTCTTTCTGCAGAAATAGACCAGTGGATTCTAAAATACATACTGAAATGCAAGGGACAAAGAATAGCCAAAGCAACCTTGAAAAACAGCAAAGTTAGAGGACTCACAATTCCCAATTTTAAAACATACTACAAAGCTACCGAAATCAAGACAATATAGTGCTGACAAGAAGATAGAAATATAGATCAATGAAATAAAATTGAAAATCCAGATGTAAAACCTTGCTTTTAAGGTCAATTGATTTTTGACGAGATTGCTAAGGCAATTCAATGGCAAAACAATAGTCTTTTTAAACCCTTGTGCGTGGATAACTAAATATTCACATACAAAATAATGAAGTTTGACCCCATGTAACACCATACACAAATATTAACTCAAAAATGGACTATGGTAGAGCTAACTATAAGAACTAAAAGGTTATTTTTTAAAAGATAGATATGTATTTATTTGAGAGAGAGCGAGAGCAGAGGGGCAGAGGGAGAGAGAAAGAATCCTCAAGCAGACTTGCTGCTAAGCATGGGGCCCAACATGGAGCTTAATCCCAGGACCCTGAGATCATGACCTGAGCCAAAATCAAGAGGCAGACACTTAACCAACTGAGCCACCCAGGTGCTCTGAGAACTAAAACTTTAAAACTGTTATAAGACAACATATGAGTATGATGAGTTAGGCAATGTTTTCTTGTCTATGACACCAAAAGCAACCAAAATTAAACTTTTGTACTGCAAGTGATGTCATAAAGAAAGTGTGAAGACAACTCACAGAATAGGAGAAAATATTTGCGAATATCTGATAAGGGACTTGTATCCAGAGTACATAAAGAACTTTATAACTCAACAAGAACTAAAAGATAGCCCAATTACAAATCAACAAATGAGTGTAATAGACAGTTTTTCAAAGAAGATGTACAAATGCACAATAAGCCCATGAAAAGATGGTCAACATCATTAGTCATTAGGAAAATACAAATGAAAACCATGAGATGCCACTTCATACTTAGTAGGATGATTGAAATGAGAAAGATGATAATGAGTGTTGACAAGAATGTGGAATAATTGAAACCTCATTCATTGCTGTTGGGAATGTAAAATGGTACAACTTTGGAAAAAAGTTTAGCAGTTCCTGTAGATATTAAACATGAAACTACTATGTGACATAACAGTGCCATACTCAGCTGTATATCCAAGAGAAATAAAAACATACATCCACACAAAACTTTTATGCAGATGTTTGTAGCAGAGTTATTTGCGATAGCCAAAAAGTGGGAAAAAACCCACATGTTTATCAACTAAGGAATGATTTTTTTAAGGTGATATATCCAGCAATGGAATATTACTTGGCCTGAGGGTTACTGGGGGGTGGGAGGGTAGGGATAGGGTGAATGAATGGGTTATGGGGAGGGTTTGTGCTATGGTGAGTGCTGTACCCCTGGGGCAAATAATAAATTTTTAAAAAGGAATATTACTTGGCAATAAAAATTAATAAAGTACTGGTATCTGCTATAACATGAATGAACCTCAAAAACATTATGCTGGGTGAAAGAAGCCAGTCACAGAAGACCACGTAGTATATGAGTCCATTTGTATGAAGTATCCAGTAAAGGCCAGGGAAGGGAGAAAATGGCAATGGAAAGTGACTCTTAATGGTACAGGGTTTTTTGGGGTTTGAAGAAAATGTTCCAAAATTAGATTGTGGGAGTGCCTGGGTGACTTAGTCAGTTGAGCGTCTGACTCTTGGTTTTGGTTCAGGTCATGATCTCAGCGTCCAACTCCTGATTTCAGTCCAGGTCATAATCTCAGGGTTGTGGATCCAGCGCCACATTGGGCTCAGCTGGGAGTCTGCATGAAATTCTCTCTCTCCCTCTGCCCCTTCCCCTCCTCCTAAAATAATAAATAAATAAATATTTTTAAAAATTTGATTGTGGTGATGGCTTCACAACTCTTTGAGTATACTAGAAAACCACTAAATTATACACTTAAAATGGGTAGATTTTATGTTACGTGGATTTTATCTCAAAGTTGTTTTCAAAAGGCATGTATCTGTATGTCATTAAGACTACACTTCTTTTTCTTGTCTTTTCAAGTTTATAAACTGCTTTAGAAATGTAGTTTCTCAACATATATTGACAACAGAACCTATTCTGTATGAGTCATCATACTAGCTTATTCTATCCCTAGCCCTGGACTCAGACTGTTTGGAGATGATAGAATGGCCCTTCTGGAGTTAGGGTCATACCTGGCTAGCTATATCTGTCAGGATAAGTCTAAGTTATAGCACAGTAACAACCTTCAAATCTAGAGGCTCAACACAAAGTTTATATTTTACTCATGTTACGTGTCCATCGTAGATTCACAAGAGGGTTCTACTTAGCTTAGTCATTCAGGGACCAAGGCTGATAACAGCTGAGTCTTGATATATACTTCCATGATTAAAGAGGCAGGGACATGAATAATGCCATCAGTTCATTAAACCTTCTCCCCATAAGTGACAAGTAGCTGTAATCAGTAACATAGCCATCCCCAATTCAAAGGGGGTGTGGATGGCATGAAAAGGCACTGAATGTTTGTGGACAATAATGTATTCTACCAGAGTAGGCTCATGGGGTATGAAAAATAGCCAAGAAAAATGCCACTTTCTGGGAGATCTATCATCTGGCATTCTCTCTGGAGTAATTTCCACCCAACCATTTCCATACCCTCTCAACCAGACTTCTCTTAGATGCCTGGGGTAGCTGGGTGATTTCTTAATTACAATACTACTTAAGCCCTTTAATAAAGTCAGCAAATTAAAGAGAAAGCCTAGATAAAGAGAATGCATTCTAAAATGTCATAATGAAATTAAGGTAATGAAGTACTTGGAGGGCTCTCCTCCCTTCTTTTTGTATAAAACTTATTCCAAAGAAGCTGGAAGAGAAATGGGGCCTGAAAGTAAAGAGGGAGGAAAATAAATTGTATGCCATTAGTTTAATTATGAAAATTCATTACATGAAGCCATGTAAGACAGAAAATAATGGAACTCTAATGGGTTGGCCGATAACACATTTACTAGCCTGCTCTCAGCTTGTAGTCGTTGTTGAAAAGACAAAAAAGTAACAACTTTGGTATGTAGTCCTCAAAGCTATTGAAAAGATTAATCATTTCCAGTAAGCTGGAAAATGAGGGCCATTTTCTTAAATAGTATCCCCTGTATAGAGTGTTACCTTCTGAAACAGAGATGTTTGGTAATGTCAAAGGCTTAATAGATGAATCTTGAAGTTAATGGTGAGAGGCTTTACTTTTGAAATAGCTTTCTTACAGATATTTTAACATTTCTATTATAAATCCATAAAGAGGTTTTATAGGTCATTTTAATTCACACAAGCAAGAGAGAGTGTTTCTTTTTCCCAATAGAGATTTATAGAACATCAATTCATACTTAGGACTAAATTTTTTAGTGATTTCTTTAATAAACCAAATCTGCATTTTTTTCTGTTGTCTTTGTTTGGCAATCCCTTACTTTATTATACACAATAATTTTCCAATTATGCTATAATCATCAAGGAGACTATTTTACATTCTTTGGTGTTCAATTATAATAAGCCCAATCATTTGTGTTAAATTTCTTTAAATGGAAGTGTATCTTTTATAACTAGATTGAACCCTGAATATTGGAGTCAAGAAACTTGCATTTTTGTGATGCCTCTATCACTGATAAGCTTTGTCACCTTCAACAAGTCACTTAACCTTTCAGAGGTTTTCGTATTATCCGATGGGCAATTAATGGGATTGAGTCAGAGAAAAGGAAAAGGAAAGTGGATAACAAAAGATGAAAGTGGATGTGTGGGTGGAGGTCCTACACTGGAGAGCCTCATAATCTAAGGAGAGAGGTTCGGATTTTGTCTTGTAGCTAAGAGGGAGTCACTCAAAGTTTTTAGAGGAGTTATATGGTTCTATTTGCACTTCAAAAATATTACTAGAGCAGCTGTTTGAGGATGGAAGGGCTGGTTTGAGATGGAGGAAAGGAACCAATAAAAAGGTTGTTGGAGAATCCAAGCAAGAAATAATGAGAGCCTAAATTAAGGCACTGACAGTGGAGATAGATGACTTGGCTAAGGGAAAATTGTGATAGAACCCTTATTTGTGTATGCTCCCTGCCTCCTCTTCCAGTTAAGGGTCAGTTACACTACAGATGGAGAAAATTGAGCTAAGGACAGAACCCTGGAGAACGTTAACATTTAAGAGTAAGATAGAAAAAGAACAACTGAAATCATACGAGATTATAGAGGAGACCCAAAGAGAGAGAGCTGAGAAAGGATGGAGCCTCAAAAAGGGACTAACCGGTAGCACTAGTTGCTGCAAATAAATGAGAACATAAGACTCACCCCAGACATTGGCCACCGGTGACTGCATCAGTTAACTATTTTCGAAAACATTCTGTGGACCAGAACACTCCAGAATGTCAGTGGCACACAACAGTAAATGTGTATTTTTTTCACGAGTTGACAGCTTGGCTGGGGTGGCACTGCTTCATGCTGCAGGTTGGTTGGGGTGGCTCCCCTCCACTTGTCACTCATCCTTTACCAGGGATGAGCAGGGTAGCCCAGGGGATGTTTATTTCTTGGTGGTAACTGAAACGCGTGAAGGGCTAGCCCCACTGCAGGAGCACATTTCAAGCCCCCTCTTGTATCAGTTCTATTAACACGCCATTGGGATTAGGCAAAACAAGTCATAAGGCCAAGGTCACTGACAAGGGAACAGGAACTCACCTCTGCCTTCTGTAGCAAGAATTTAAAAGTTAAATAGCAAAGGACATAGGTACAGGGTGGGGTAAAGAATTGGGACCACTAATCCAATTTACAGCAGTGATGTGTCAGAGTAGTTTTAGTGGGGTGGTGTTGGCAAAAGCCTGATTTTGATGAGTTATAGAGGGGCAGGAATATAATCAGTGAACATTTGCTTTTTAAGGAGCTTAACTGCGAAAGGAAAGACAAGGACAGAGTGTAGGTTTTGTTGTCATTGTTTGGAGATGAGGGGGTTGGGGGGGGACTCATGTTTGAAGGCTGTGGAAAAAGACCCTGCAGAGAGACAAGAGACTGAAAAGACACAAAGATCCCAGTGTAGATGAGTGTCCAGACAGAGAGATCTGCTTCCCATAGCATAAGAGTCATCTCTTCCTTTGAGACTAAAAAGAAAGATGCAAGATATCATCTCTGTCTAATGAAATGTGTGCTTGTTAAGTTAAACTGTGTCACTGTAGGCAGGGCCATTTGCTGTGAGATTTCTTCCAGTTTGGATCATCAGAGTTCAGTCTGGAAACCACCCTAGATATTTCAGAGGAAATTTAACACTGATGACTGGTTCTATGGCTAACGGAAGAGCTGAGAAACCCAGTAGGAGACAGTAGTAGGGTAGCCTGGAGGTTGGCAATATCACGAAGCTGTTGGCCACCTCAACGGCCAAAGGGCCAACCAGTGTTACCAAAGTCCAGAAGCCGGAATCATCTGGTGCTTACTCAACAACTGTGGGGGCAACACAGCGGGTCCTGACACTACAAAGGGAAGGGCTATCCCTTAGGAAATGGAGACAAGAAGAAGACTCTGCTCATGCAGAGAAGAGAAAATATACTTGAGTTTCCCCCTTCTTCCTGCTCTTCCATGTCCTACCAAGACCTCTCACTGGCCTAACCAACCTAGAAGCCAACTAACAAGAAATCCTGGGAAATTCTCTTCCCCCGAGGGGGTTAGTTCATCTGCAATACTGAGTAGAGTAGGAGATTGCCAAAGAAGGGCTCTAAAAGCTAAGAAGCTCTTCCACTGTTAGCTCATAGAACTAGATTTTTTTAAATGAATGTCTTAGTTCATGTATGCCAGCACAGTACCCTAACAAAACAGAGAAACCTAATGTGTAGAACTTTTTGTCCGTAAATACATTAGGATCCTATTTTATAATTTTCTGAGCAGTTTTATTTTGATTTTGGCCTCATGACAAACCTGAGGCATAGGCAGAACAAGTCACTCCATCCTATTTTACACACAACAAAACTGGGACTCAGAAGGTTAATGACTTTCTTAAGATCAAACAGCAAAACAATGGCCAAACAAGACTTCCTGGGAAGATGGCTTTTATTACTCCGTGTTGCCTTTCATGAAGCTCCTTTGAGTCATGGTCATTAAAAATGTTAAACTCGGGTTCATCTGGAACAAATGGTAATTTCATTTGTAGGCGACCATCCCAAAACACTTTTTATAAGAAAACTTCGCCAACACTCAACTGAAATTTTTAATTATAAGTCTATGGACTCACATTTATTTCCTGAATTAAAGGGAGTCTTTTAGATAAGCTGTGGCATTATAGACAATGTCTATAAAACAGTGAGTGCCTTGCTTTGTGTTCAGTAGAGGCTTACCCTATGGTGAATATAGTGTGGCTCATTCAAAATAGTAGTAATAACAATACCAGTAATAGTAGTAGTAGTAGTAGTAGTAGTAGTAGTAGTAGTAGTAATAGAAAGGGTAGTAATAATCACAATGATTATAGCTAATATTTATTGAATGCTTTGAATGCACCAGTCACCATTCTGAATGTATTCCCTGGATTTTCTAAATGAATCCTCATGAAAATCTTTCGAGGTAGATGCTGTTAGTACACCCATCTGAGAAACAAGGAAACCGGAACACAAGGAGGACAATTAACTTGCCCATTTGTTACAGAACTGGGAAGTGATCAAGCTAGGATTCAAACACAACAGACCCAAACTTCTAACTACTCTCTCTCTTCCTTCCTTGTTTTCTCCCACACAGGGTCAGTATCCCTAAAAAGAGTTCTTACAAATAAAAAATGAGGAAAGACAAACAGTAAAATGAAAAATGTTTAATACTCAAAGTTCTTGAAATTAATTCAGGTTGTCTCATAGCTGACACTCATTTTTCTGCCTAAAATGCTGTGTATAAAATAACAAGCATATATTAACAGCAGCACCGTATTAGGTTTGAATATAAGATATTTCTTTCCCGGTTGGGGACACAATCTTTTGGGGATTTAGCATTTTATATTCTTCATGGAAAACACACATCCATATATATATATGCACCCACAAAAATCATCTTTTTTTATAGGCTTGTGTTCACAGTATTTCAAATTTCTTCACACACTGTGATCACCATACAAACAATTCCCCGTAGTGTATACCATTGTAAATGGAATTCGGAAATAAAAAGGAGTGTATGTGAATTCTACTGTATTTTTGAATTTACACTCCTTCTGTGGCTTGGAGTTATCCCAGTAGTAAATCTCCCAGTAGTAGGCAAAACTGGTCAAAGTCATTGTTTGTAGTCTGAAAGACACTTGGTTAAAATCCAGGTTGGTCAACATACTATCTTAAGAGGAAGGGAAACCATCTGTTAGGTGAAATGTCTTTAAGAAGGGAGATAAGAATGCTGTTGTTGAGAACCTTAGAGTTGAGAAAAGGGTCTTTGCCCTGTCAGTGTTGCTCAAGGTCAGTGAATTTCTTCTTTTTAATCCTACATCCTCATAAAACCTGGCCAGTATATACAGTGAAGGTTAGAGCTCAGTAAAGATTTCCATAGGTATAAAAATCTTAATTTCAATGTGAATACAAATTTGAAGAAAAATACATCGCTTGTGTTTTGGAGAGGTTTTTTTTGTCTTTCAAGGATTAAAGTTTATCAAAAAGCTCTGGTTTGTAATCAAGCCTCACTCTTTTGCCTGTTTACTATGAAGTCTCTATCTTTAGCTTGATATTTCCTTCCAGATTTTGGAAAATTTGAGTATAGTTTTCAACTTAAACTTCTGGGTATTTTTTTTTATGATCTATAGATTAGAACCAAAGAGTTGGGGGTTGTGGGGGGTAGGGAGGGAAAAATAATGAAACAAGATGGGATGGGGAAGGAGACAAACCATAACAGACTCCTAATCTCACAAAACAAACTGAGGGTTACTGGGGGGTGGGAAGGTAGGGATAGGGTGGATGGGTTATGGACATTGGGGAGGGTTTGTGCTTTGGTGAATGCTGTGAAAGATGTAAGCCTGATGATTCACAGACCTCTACCCCTTGGGCAAAGAATAAAAATAAAATTAAAATAGAACCAAAGAGTTTATCCTTTTTCCTCTAGACTTTTTAAATAGTGACCCCTGAGTGAGGGGTGGCTCCAAGATTATTTATCTTTCTTAGGTAAAATAAGTTATTTTAATTACATTCATCAAAATTTTAGTTCCTATTTTATATATAAATGTATGTGCTCTAATGTTACTTTATCACATTTCTTTAATAGAAAAAAGTCTCCCTAAAAAGGGAATAACTTGGAAAAAGGTAGCCAAGTCAGAGGTCTCAGTTTCATGCATTCTTACACTACCAATTAAAGACTGAATAGATGATGAATAATAAACTCTTCTTTAAAAATGCAAACACCATCTTATGGGTAAAAAGGCCCAGTTACAGTACGTATTACTTCAACACTGTAGGTTTGGCTTAAGTAAGAAGGGAAAAGGATGGAAAGGTCATTTTGTACCTTAGGATATTTCTAGAAAGCAAAAGCCTTCAGGGGGTATGTTTCACCTCAGAAAGGCTGTTGAATAGTGTGAGGATCCAAAAAGTAGAAAATAGGAACCACAGGGATTGAGAAAATGAGTTCATAAGGAAAGGCAGACATTCCACAAGGATACATTTTAATTGCTTTGTAGTGTAGCAACTATTCTCTACACCTTTAGAAACTTTCTCCCTTCTTTCCTTTCATAGCCAAAGTTGGTGATGCTGGCTTTAGATGCTTGGAACTAATTTGGTTATCTGGTTCTATTTGTTTTATGCAATAAATATGATTAATTATTTCTTTTGAGTCAAGAATAGGATGTTCTAGTTAGCTGGGAAATGCCAGATTATATATACATTATACATTTTCAAGGACTAGGAGTCCACCCAAACATACTGGAACTATGCTAAAATAACTCTTGGTTCATTTTTATTATATAAACAGGATACCAGCATGAAAGCAAATATTAAAACAAAAATGACTACTCTTCAGAAACATCAGTTCATTTCAGTTTCTTCTGTTCCCCTTCTAGTTCATGACTTACAGATTAGAAATTACAGGTAGAAATTGTGTTTTGTTTGTTATGTATGACTTTGGTGCACATTTACTGCATGTTAGACCGTTGGGTTGATGTATTGTGTTAGTTTAATATCCCCTCATTAAACACTGAAATTTTCTCGTTTTTGTACTATGTTAGTTGATGAAGCTCTTTATTCCTATAATGTATTTCTCTTCTTTTAAATATTTTATTAGGAGAAAATACCAAAAGTACAATTGCTAGGTCAGTGGGAGTAAGCATCTGTATGTCACTTGAGACCTTTTGCCAGATAGTCCTGCTAAATATTGTTCCCAGCAGTAGTATGTCGATATTGCTAGTTTTACCACAGCCCTTCCAGCTTTGGGTTTTATTTTAGTTTAATTGGTGTCAAATTATACCATCTTGATTTAATACTCTATTATTTATTTTTTAAGTTAATTTTTAAAATGGAAATATTTTATTCTTTCTCTTGTTTGAATTGCCTATTCCTACTCCTCTATCCCTTTATCAGTGGCTTAACCCATTATGTTAGATTTGATATGACCATCTTAGCAATTTAATATCATCTTAATGCTTATAAACCTCTTCCATGGACTTAGAGCTGTAGTTAATTATGTTTCCAGATAAACCTATTACTGGTTTACTTATTTTATATGTGGTATATCAAGTGATGAAAGACAAGAGATTGATAATACTCAATTGTCAAAGACAAACAAGAAAACAGGTCATTTGGTTGAGCAAGAGTCTTACATTTGAAATTTTATTCTAATTTTAAAGGAGGATATTTATTAAAGTATTATGAATAAACTGGTCCTTCAAAAACGTTCATAACTAGAATAATAGTACTATTCTTTTGATGTGTGTTTTCTATATGCAGCTGTAGTTGAATGCCAGTAGATGGCACTAATTACATAAACAATTCAACAAGTTAATGAAGAGGGAAAGAAATACGTTGAGATTTGCTTTTCTGTTCAAATTTTGGTGTGTGTCCCATACTCAACAATTATATGGAAGCTGATTTTTATAGTTTGTTCTCTCCCATGAGAAAAATAATTAAGCCCAGTTGATTTCCAATTAATTGCCACTAAATTGAAATAGCCGGTACCGAGTATTGCTCAAGATGTGGCATTTGAAAAGTTTTGTCATGAAGAGTGGATTAGTTCATACAGCCATGATTGACGAAGTCACGTGGTAGGTTAAAAGTAATCATGTAGACCTGTTCTGACCTGAGGATTCAAAAGCTGTTTATGAAAAATTTTAAGAAACTGCAACTCAAGATTTCAGAGAAAACTGACGTTCATTTTCTTTCCCATATCCATCCACAGCAGTTGGCCAAAGACCTCCGCCAGTGGCAGATAAGTGTAGATGTTGCAAATGATTTGGCGCTGAAACTTCTCCGGGATTATTCTGCAGATGATACCAGAAAAGTCCACATGATAACTGAGAACATCAATGCCTCCTGGGCAAGCATTCATAAAAGGTATGAATGACATTATTTCTGAAACTAGTGTTGGCTGTCATGATGGATGGGTGGTGACACTGGGTGGACCACACAGATTTATTTTCCTAATCCTGCTAAACTGGGGCTTCGGAGGATCCCAGGTGACAAATGCCAACCAAATTCACGGGCTCGCCTAAATCCTGTAGAATTTTAAAGACGAGGGACCTAAAGACTGGTGAAATTAAGTGATTTGCCCACAGTTGCAAAGGTAGTGATATAACTAAGAGTTTAGACAAACACAAAATACTGATTTCTAGCCAAAAGGGCCATTTATCAATACATTTTGAGAATTCTGTGCAAAGAAATATCATTCTATTCCATAGTGACACATGCTGCCCTATTCTTAATCTGACAAGGAGGTCACTTGGGCTTTCATGATGGGATTATTGCTGTCCATGGGGCCATGGTCGTATCTCACTCCACACACTCCATGAGATCAGTGCAGTGTAACAGGACTCGGAACCTCACTTTCCCTTCCATCTCAGTGAAAATTAACAGCTCTTAGAGACGCTGTCTCCTCAAAGTAGATTCTGTGTCCTTATTATGTACTCCTTTAACCCCATGTGCTTTTCTTTTAATAGCATTTATCCTAATTTGAAATAAAAACATGAATTATGTAACTAATTGTTTAATGTTAAACTCCCTAAGGACAGAGACCCCTTTTTTTTATGTTCAGAGTTAGCCAACATATAGTGCATCATTAGTTTCTGATGTAGTGTTCAACGATTCATTATTTGCATATAACACCCAGTGCTCATCACATGTGCCCTCCTTAATACCCATCACCTGGTTACCCTATCCCCCTGCCACCCCCTTCTGTAACCCTCAATCTATTTAGAAGTAATTTTGCCTTATAGCCAAGGGTAATCTCATCACTGGGCAATGCTTCTATTTATATATGTCTGTCTCTCAGAGCCTGTCTGTATCTCGAAGAAATCCCCAATGCAAGAGTCTCTCATGGTTTGAAAGACCCTCTTTCTTGTTTGACACATCCTGAGGTCCTGAACCAAGTGATGTGATGGGGAGCTTGTTCATGCTATGGTAATTTAAGGATTATTGGTTGCTTATTTGTAGTTCTCTCAAAAAACAGGGGCAGTTCAGCTCAGGTCATGATCCTGGGAGTCCTAGGATCCAGCCCCCGTATGAGGCTCCCTGCTCGGGGGGATTCTGCTTCTCCCTCTCCCTCTGTCACTCCTCCCACTGCTTATGCTCTCTCTCTCTCTCTCAAATAAGTAAATAATATCTTTTTTAAAAAATGGGCAAAAAGAGTACCTGTACAGTGATGAGGAAAACCACAGTGAAATGTAAATAAATTCCAGAAGATGACACGAATTACTGAAGATGTCAGTTAGGTGGCCTCCATCAGGGAGAGAAAAACCAACAGATTTTGAAGTACGAGCAGAAACCCTTAGGAGTAATGAGCTACTGATATGCGGAAACTGAAAAAGCAAGTAAATCTTGAAATTGAGTTAGGAATTAAAAAGTGAAAACTCCTGCGAAACTGAACTTATACCAGTGGCCCTGAGGGAAGAGAGCAGTTCTAGTGTTGAATTCCAGACAGTGGGTATTCAGATGACCATGGAAAAGAAGTTTCAACCTGAAGGTGGGAGTTACATTGGGGGCCCTATCACATGGACCCTGGTGGAGAGAGGATGAGCTTGAATAAGGGAGTGATAATCAGAAAAAAAAAAATTCTTAAAATTACTGCTTCCTCACAGTAGCAAGGGTTGGATTTTCCAACTCAATTACAGATCTGGTATCTGTTAAGTTAAAGAAGGGGAGATTAGGCTCAGGAAGACTTAGGCGTATGTGAGCCAATGGTATCAGAGACTCAATAGATCAATCTCAATGGGAAATGCTTGTTTGTCAAAGAGAAGCCTCTTTGGAAAAGCAAATTAAGATCAGAAATTAATTTGGTGAGTTTAGGGAATGTAAGCTAAGAAGGGGTCAAAAGAAAGCTTGTTCCTGGTACAAACCTAGGGCTTCCGGCGGGGAGGGTGGGGAGCCTAGCCCATCTATGCCGCTCTTTCTGGAAGTCCCCTCCATACTCCCATGTCCAAGAGGCTCTCTCTCTCTTCTTTTAATCACTTCCTTAAGGTCTTGGATTCTTCAAGCCCTTGGAGGGGCTTCCAGTTTATATTTTTTGACTTGGTCCCTAAAAATCTACCACCTAAGGAAGGTATATCGTTATTTCTCCAATGGCTAAAGTTAAATAGGACGTTAGCAGCCAAATTCCACTTCCCCCGGGCTCCTACAGAAGCTGAAGTCTGCCAAACTAATTTTGACTCTTGCCTCTAAAGTTCTTCCCTGTGCCTTTCTCATATGTGCTCTGTGAGTACACTGATGACCATCCCTTTATGTCATTTGTCGCTGACAACGATCATGTGATTTTCAGATCTGCGTATCTCACCGACTTATTTCCAGTTGGACGTCCCTCTGGCATCTCAAACTGAATGGGCCCAAGGCTGAACTCATCTTTGCCCTCTTCCAGCCTTTTTCTCCAGACACAGCCTACTTCTCTTCCCACGATGCCTCTCCAGTGAACGTTACCACAACCCAGTCAGTTGCCAAATCGAAACTCTTGCTTGACTCTTCCTTTTACAACCCCAGTAGCTAAGCTATCCCAAAGCTGTTTAGCGCTGAAGTAACTTTCAAATCCAGCCACTTCTCTTTTTCCCTCCTCCTCAACTGTCAGGTTTTGCCAGAGTGACTACGCCATTCCCCTACCTGGTGTCCCTCCTTCTAGTCTTCCCACTTCCTATCCATTCTCCACATAAAATGCGGGCTGATCTTTCTAAATACGATATATTTATGTAGCTCACCCTCCTCTGACTTTTAAAGCCTTTAGTGGCTTATCCGTTACTTTCTGAAGACCTTTAAATGATTTCGAGGTCGTGTGTGATGTAGCCTTTCCTTAAAACTACAGCTTCATTTTCTGTGCTCCCTCAGTCTCCCTTCCCACGTGCCCTACACATAAGTAAGTAACATTGAGCTATTTTCATTTCCTCATAGCTATGCTCTGTCTTCTCCACTACCTCCTGACCTGATATATATGTATTATTCCTTCCTCTTTGCCTGGTTAAGTCCTGTTCATTATCCAGGTCTCAGTGTAAATGCCAGTTCCTTTGGGAAGCCTTTTCTGGCTTTCAGTCCCAAAGCGCACAGTCTTTAGGCCCCATCTGTTACTTACTACTTAAGTGTACTTATGAGAATGTTGGCTCTGTGAGGGTATTCCCATGGGCTGCTTGTCCACCCTGTTACCTTGCACTTAGCTTTGCACAGGGTAACTACCCCCAAGACATTTTTTATTAAATAGGTAAATGAACAAATGAAAAATAACTAGCTACAAGTGCTCTGGTACACCAATAACTTAACACAGATGAAAACTGTATCCATTACGATTGCTTTCCATTCCAAATAACAGAAAACCCAAGTTCAGTAGCTCACCTAAGGGAGGTTTATTTGTCTCATTTAGTGAGTGGTTCAGAGGTAGGGAGATGGCTGACATTGGCTCAATGGCTCAGTATTGTCAGCCTTGAAGTCTCCATGTTCTCCTTGGCATGTCCCTCAGAACACATACATTCCAGCAGGAAGAAAAAGAAGGAGAAGCTGTGGTGCTTGCATCGGGAAAGCAGTGGGTTTCCCAGGAAATTGAAGGCCAGAACTGTGCCACAAAACCACCTCTAGTGGCTAGTAATTGGGGTTGAGTCAGTCAAGAGAGAATATGTGCCTCAAAGGGGAAGATCTTTAAGTAAATAGAGTATATTCACAGAGCTCATAGATTCACATGCATTGTATTTATATAGTATATTGACAGAGCTCGTAAAACAGTGGCCATTTGGGCTTGATGGTTGTTCTGGTCAGTGTGAAAGGTCTTGAGGAGAGCTGGATTCTCTGCTGGCTAATGAAACCTTTAGACTCAAAGTTCATGTTCTGTGTATGCTGTGTGCATCAACCACACATATGAAGCCATGTTCTACTTGACTACAGCTTCTCAGCTTCTCTCATTTTGCATTCTTATAGATCTTGTGCTAGGTAGATAAAGAAAAAGAGAACTCTTTATATGATCTTTTGTCTTTTGACTTGTTTTTGTTTGTTTGTTTGGTTGGTTGGTTTTTTTGTCTTTTGACCTTTTTATCCAGTGTCTTGTCCAAGTAAACCAATGAGGGAATAACATCATCATCTTCCTCTAGATTCATGCTGTCCAATAGGGGTAGCCAGGAGCCAGGGGTGGCAATTTAAATGTAAATTAAAACAAAATAAAATTTAAAATTCATCTTCCCCATCTCATCAGCCATCTTTTAAGTGCTCAAGAGCCACAGGTAGCTAGTGACTTCCTTCCTGGACAGTGCAAAAGAGAGCATTTCCATCATCACAAGAAATTTGACTGGCAGTCCTGTTCCACATCGTCTTTGTCTATATTCAGCTAAGCAATGTAGGACACATTTAGAACAATTTCTTAAAAATACAAAGGTGTTGGTTCACATTATTATATTTCCTTGTTTCTACTTTATATCTTCTATTTATCCACTTTGTAGAGTTGGTATTTAAAGTCTCGAAAACTACAGCTATCACAGGATAGAAACACTTTCACTTTTGTTGTTAGTCTTACAATTTTAAAAGGAGAAATTACTAATATTGATATTTGGGTTATGGAGAAAAAGTATCTCATATCTTTGGAAAGTACCTATAAATATGACTTTTTAGGTAGAAGGGACACTGCCAAAAGCATTCTGGTGACATTATTTCTCACAGTTCAGGCTTTACTGCAGGACACTAATGTACCGCCTGCCCTGAGACTTTCAGTCATATAGAGAAATACATACACAATATCGGTAGATTTGGAAGCCTATTTAAAACCTCAATCAGCTTTCAATCAAAATCTTTAATGCAGATCCCGGTTGTTAAATAACATGTAAAAATTGTAACTTGAGAGACTTTGCTTGACATTATATACTGACAGGCTGTAGTTTTGAGACATAATCAAAAATAAAAGTGAACCGGGACGCCTGGGTGGCTCAGTCAGTTAAGCCTCTGACTCTCGGTTCAGGCTCAGGTCATGATCTCAGGGTCATGGGACCAAGCCCCGCCTCAGACTCCATGGTCTGCTTGAGATACTTTCCCCTGCCTTTCCCCTCCCCCTCTGCTCCTCCCCCTCCTTGCACAGACACGCTTGCTGGTTCACTCTCTCTCTCTCTCAAATGAATACATGAAATCCTTAAAGTGAACGAACTTTGTTTTGTTATTTTAGTGTTGAGCTTAAGTTTATTAATAGGGCATAAGAACCTTCAAATTGTACCCTGGCTTTGATAGGAACTTTACCATTTCATATAGAGAAATGCAAAGGGCCACGTGTGCCTAAAAGGAATTGATCTACCACGCATGATTGAAAGAAAAGGCTACTTCTCAACTAAATCCTGCAGTTTAACAATTGAGATCAGAGCATAGATCATTGCTGTGACCTATGTAGGAAAATATTTTGTTTTTCTGATCAGAATCCTGATAGAGTCCATGTTAACATAGGAAGCCAGAAATGAGGGCCTCTCCAAGTTCATTTCTTTGTTTTCAACCTCTAAGAATAGATATGAATTGGTGAATAAGATAATATTAGACGTGATATTACAAATGATTGTGAGAAGCCTCTAAGGATTAAATTTCAAGGACCGCCATCTGGCTGATGACTTTATGATGACACTGTCATGAGATTTCATTTCCTTCTTTCTATTCCAGGATCACTCTTTAAACAAGAAATGAGCATTAACTCTGAATTGTCTGTCTGTAGCTATATGAGGGCTTCTACATTTACCTACCAGCCAGGAGTGAACTCATCAAGTAGAGGGCCTGGTCCTCTTGTCAGAGGGTTCATCATGGCTGGAACTTCCTCGCAAAAGCTCCCGGATACCTGAAAAATCTCTCTAGGTTCTTAGAAAGATTATATATATATATGAAATAGCTCTTCCTCATAATAATGGCTCAATATTCCCCTGTTCTCCCTAATAATACATTTCGCATTTTAATAATCACAATTCATAGTTGATACACCAAAAAACTGTCACCAGTATTCACCATCTTTGGCAACCGTGAGGCATGCATAAGTCACTCCTTGCTTCTCTATTTCTAGGTCCTTTCTCTTTTCCACTTTAAAGAAACAAGGAGGGGCCCCTGGGTGGCTCAGTCTTTAAGTGCCTGCCTTCAGTTCAGGTCATGATCCCAGAGTCCTGGGATCAAGCCTCGCATCGGGCTCCCTGCTCGGAGGGAAGCCTGCTTCTCCCTTCTCCCTCTCCCACTCCCCCTGCTTGTGTTCCCTCTCTCGCTGTGTCTCTCTCTGTCAAATAAATAAATAAAATCTTTAAAAAAATTCTAAAGAAACAAGGAAAGGGAAAAAATATTGAGCCCTATTATGGGTGCAGCAAAGAGCTGTTCTAGCTGGACACTGGATCTCTTTCAGATTCTCCAGTATATTTTTTTTTATAATTGTTCAGCTTTTTTCCCCTGGGATCATCAATTTCTTTTTTTTCCTTGCTCCTCCCCCTCAGCCAACCATCATGTTGAAGTCTCCCCCATTGTACAAGAACTTTCTTAGGATAGTGTCTTTTCTATACACCTGTGCCTATTTCCCCTTACCATCATTTTTTTTTATCAGCTTGAAACTATGAGAGTTTTCAAAGCAGTAACTGGGATTAATGTCTCCTATTCTTCAGCTCCTGGTTATGCTTTGACCCACTCCAGTCTGGCTTCTCTGGCCCTGTGTTTTACTGAACCACCCCCTTGTTTTACTGAAAATGAGGGCTCACTAAGATCGTCAGTGACTTTTACAATCACTAACGGACCTATTTTTTTCAATTTATTTATTTGACAGAGAGAGAGAGAGAGAGATCACAAGTAGGCAGAGAGGCAGGCAGAGAGAGAGAGGAGGAAGCAAGCTCCCTGCTGAGCAGGGAGCCCAATGCGGGGCTCAATCCCAGGCCTCTGAGATCATGACCTGAGCCGAAGGCAGAGGCTTTAACCCACTGAGCCACCCAGGCGCCCACTAACTGACCTATTTTTATTTATTAATCTACTTGACTTCATTTTAATATTGGTCCTGTTGATCAACTCGATTGGTCAAAACTTTCCCTCCCTTGGTTACATCAGGCCTTCTCGGTCCTTCAGAGGACTTTTGCTTTCACATTGAATGAGATGGGATTCCTTGGAGGGTTTTGAGCAGTGGAATGGTATGTTTTTACTCACCTCACCCCTCTGTTTACTGTAATACACTGAAGGGAAGTAGTGAAACCATTAGGAGACTTGTCATAATTCCCTCAAGAGGTGACTGTGGTCTGGGTCAGTATAGGAGAAGTGAATGTAGTAAGAAGTGATTGGATTCCACTCTATTTTGAGGACAGAGCCCAAAAAGTTTTCTAATGAATTAGATTTAGGTGTGAAAGAAACAGAGGAATCCAAGAAGACTGCGGAGTTTTTACCTGAACAACTGGATTCACTAAAATGGAAAAAACCTCAAAAGCAATGTATCGGGGCACCTGGGTGACTCAATCAGTTAAGTGTCTGACTCTTGATTTTGGCTCAGGTCATGATCTCGGGGTCGTGAGACCAACCCCCATGTCAGGCTCCTTGCTCAGCAGGGACTCTGCTTGAGATTCTCTCTTTCCCTCTCCCCTGATGCGCGTGCTCTCTCTCTCTCAAGTAAAAAATAAATAAATCTTTAGAAAAAAAGCAACACACCCTAGGAAGAAGATGGGGACATGTTACTTTTGATGTGTCAGTCATGCCTCCAGGTGGATATGGAGTAGTTAGCTGGATATAAAATCTTAAATTCCAAAGAATGGTCATGACTCGAGATACAAATTTGGGAGTTGTGACAATAACATAAAAAATATAGGCTATCTTTGCTCTGTACACCCCTTGAATGTTGGTGTTCCATTGCTAATCATTTCTCTTTTCTATACACATTTCAAGTACTTCATCTGTTGGTTTCAACTACCATTAAGACTTCTCAGTTTTTATTTCCATCTCTGTCTTTCTCCCAATCTCTGTACTTACAGCCATCTACCATGTGTTTCCATCTGCCCATCCTACAGGCTGCAACATATCTACAGGAGAAGTCACTGTCTGCCCCTAAAACAATGCTAGAGTTTCTCTATTTTCAGTGTAGTTTAATTACTTCATCATCTCTAAAACTGGAAACCTAAGAATTCCTTCTGCATCTCCCTCCCTCTCTCTTCTCTACTTTATTGATACATTTATTAAATTGGCTTCTAAACTTTGTGAGTTCTACTTCAAAACTTGCTCTAGAAATTACCCCTTTTCTTCATCCTAGAGCTTGTCCATATTCTGCCTCCGAGACTGTGACCACCTTTGCTCTGTGCTCCCAGCCATCGGGTCTCCACACTCATTTGACCTTCACGCTGGCCTCAGAGTGATTTTCCTTAAAATTAATCTTCTGGTTTCCCTTTGCTCCCAGTGCTCTTTTTCTTCCTGAGACCTGATGGATGATATTTACATATGTGATATACTCCCAAAAGCATATCAAAATTTTTCTGAAAACAAAAAGAAGTCAATAAATAAACTTCATGTTTTTTTAGGAAAGAAAAGCAAATAGTACCACAAATTTTTGCTTGTTTGGCAGTTTGTTTATTCAGCAGGGGGACAGGCATGTGAACTTCATAAAAGAGACTTATGTTCTATCCACAAATGCTGGCCCTTCCAAAAACATTTTCAGAATGTTTTTCTGGAACTACCTGGGGACTACTTTATGAGCATCAGAAGATTGTTGTATTATTGTTTAGCCACACCTTGTGTTTGCTCAATAATTGTACTTAGTAATCATGAATTTAATTGAAATAATTAATCAGATATTGGGCACCAGATGACTTTGGATTAGTTCCCAAAATATAAAGGATGAAGATTTGCCACTGCCCTTGAAGCTATGGAAAGAATGTGACATGATGCTAACAGGACATTTGTTTAAAATACAACCTCTTATTAAGTCAGGGACTCCTTGTGATATATTTGTAGCATCATCATAAATATTAAAGCAACAAATGACCCTAAGGATAGATACCAGCTCAAACTTCTCAATTTAGAGTTGCCCATTTTTAATCCCTCTCATGGCAAAACATACTGTCTAGTCCATCTCACGGACTAGAAGGATTTGGTGCATTAAAACATCCAATCCCTTAGCAACTCCTTCAGGTACACTTCTTTTGGTGGCATGAGGAAGTTTCTCTTGGCTCTTCAGGAGAGAGATGTGTATATAGTTCTAAGGCCCTCCATTTTTTATACTGCTGAGACCCAATCTTTCCAGCTGATTATGAAGTGCAAGAATTCTCGCCTTGTTACAATAGGGTAATAGAATACCTGTAATGCAAAACCTTGGGGCGCTGGGCCAGGGAGTGTCGTGATCCATACGGATCTAAAATGTTCTTGGTCTTAACTGCCTGCTTCATTTTATGTCATCTCCTTTAAAGCAATTAGAATGTTTTTAGCTTGCAAAGATTGCACACAAAGGGAGACATTTGGAACCATATCACTGGTGATTTACTGGTGTGGAAAATTACCTGGTGATGTAGCCAAATAGCCCTTCACTTTCTATCCCAATCACATAGTCCTAAACCAGGCTCCACCAAAGAGATGCTTGGGGATGCCCCTACATACACTTTACCCATGAAAACACTCCAAAACTAAAGATAACTTAGAATTGTTTCCTGAAGGAAAATTTTAGGTCGCAGATGGATCTTTCTTGTCTTCATTCATTAATTTAGTATTTTGGTGTCTAAAATTAAAACAAATGGGAGAAAGTTTCCTTTACTTGGTTTCATTGAACCCTTGATGTTAGCAGCCATGTCCACAATATTACTTTTCAATGGTATTCATATTTTGAATTTTCTTTGCATCACTATCCCTCTCAAAAAAAACTTTTTTTAATGATTTTCTATTTTTATTTATTTATTTAACACACACAGGGAGAGATTACAAGTAGGCAGAGAGGCAGGCAGAGAGAGAGGAGGAAGCAGGCTCCCTGCCGAGCAGGGAGCCCGATGCAGGGCTCAATCCCAGGACCCTGAGATCATGACCTGAGCCAAAGGCAGAGGCTTTAACCCACTGAGCCACCCAGGCGCCCTCAAAAAAAAAAAACTTTTTAAAAATAGTCAATAAAATGTATACATGAGCTGGAGTTTATTTTTATTAAGTTATCTTAATAAATGGATATAATCATCATTTGACTTGTAATTTTATTACATTCTAACATGTAGTTTAGGGATCTTTTGGCTTTATTCAGTTTAAAGTAGGATTTTTTTTTCTATAAACAATGCATTTAAATGCATTCCTTATTTCTAAAAATTAAGCAAGGCAGATAGATGTTGGTGACTTTTGTGAAATTTCATCTTTTCAGCTTTTCCCCTAAAAAGGGGTCATGGAAGCAGTTCTTAGGTGCTGGTCAACAGCTGTGCCTTTGTGCAGCCTCCTTTCACCGGTTGGGAAAACTGATACCATCCCTGACTTTGTGAAGCCACGAGCCTCCCTCTGGTCCTTTATCTTGCCCCGAACATTTTCAGATTCCTGAGCTGAACAAAATCTCAACCGACACATTTTCAGATTCCTGAGCCTAGCGAAATCTCAACTGACGGCCACTCCTGACTTCCAGTCCCAGAGCCACCGAGCCCCCCCCATGCCTTCAGCCCTGCATGCCATTTGGTGTTTCTCTACCATTTCTGACCCACGGGGTTCTTTATCTTGTTTCTGAGCTCGGATTGGGCCCTTTTGATGTTCTGCTTTGACATTTTATCTACCATTGTTTTGTGTTTAGAAGCTTCTTCTATATATAGAAATCATTTTCCCTAATATAAAGTGAAATCTATTTGTGGTAGGAAGCATTTTAAATTGAGAGATAGAGAATGACTCTTCACGTTTTTTAGCATTTCCTTTCATCTGTGTCTGGAAATAAATTTTTGGCCTATCTTTATTTTACTTCTTCCCAACTTATTAATAGTCAAAAGTATTTTCAGATGATAGTTTTTTTTCTTGAAAAATTCCCTCCTACATTTTTATTTGTAAGATAATGTGCAGGTAATATGTTTTTCAAGAAAAAAATATGGGGGGGGGGGAATACTTCCTTGAGGTAGAGGGTGACTCATTAATAGCCGGGTACAAAAGCAATACCGTCTTGCCTCCAGCCAGTGCTGTATGCTCTGGCCATGCTGCCTAGTGTCAGTATTCACCCAAAGACAGGAAAACCATTTCTGTCAGCGGGTAAATCACTTGTGCATGCAGCGCAGCCCTTGTGTGTTCTAAGCATCCTCTTAAGATTCACCTTCGCAGTTAGCTTCATCAGATCCTTAGTATGACACTCGTGACATCACTCTGTGTCCAGTCAGTGTCCTCCTGCCACAGAGCATTTGAAACAAATTAATGCGCCCTGCCATAAGCACCTGTGGAGATCATAGCCTACGTCACCTAGACCGACTGCGACGCACACAATTCCTGAGAAGGTCTGTTTTTCTTCTGTATCACAAGTATTTTAGGTCTACCTTGTGAAACTGAGTTAGGTATTGAAAATCCATTTTATCACAACTCTTTTTAAAAATATTTAAGTGACACAAACCCTCCATCAAATGCTCAAATACAACTTCCATCCTGAGGCAAATTAGATAATCATGAATTCGTGATTATTTATGATTTTCATGGGGATTTTGGTGGTGAGATGTGATTTATTAATACATAATATGTAAGGAGTGCCTAAGTTGCCTATCAACATAGGAAAGCTAAAATGGTATTATCCTTTTTAGCTATCCATGTAAGCTACTGACCTCTCCTCAGAGCTGGTGTTCCAAACCCAAATCTCTGACTCCGAGGCCTGGGCTCCCTTCACTCCTGTTTAATGGATACATATCAACCTGGAAGGAGGTTCTGGCGGCTTTTCACAGTAATCTAATCTCAGCTCTGTCCTCTTCAATATTTTCATCAGTGACTTGGATGAAGACGTAGATAGCATTCTTATCAAATTTGCCAATGACACAAAGCAGGAAGAAGTAGCAAATACAGTAGACGAGAGTATCAGGAGCCAAAAAGATTTCAACAAATTGGAGGGGTAAGCTGAATATTAAAAGATGAAATGGAAATGAAAGGCACTACACTTGTGTTTAAAAGAAAAGCAAAATAAAAGTAAAATCCAGCTGATTTAGATGGGGCTCCCTGGAAACAGAATAAAACTCCCTGACATGGAGAGCTGTGTGCAGAAGGTTTGTTGAAGTGTGTTTCCATGAGATACATGTGGAAGTCTGTAACAGAGGTAAGATTGGACAGAGAGAAAAGCTAACCTGCAGTGAACCTAAGGCCTCAACAGATTCACAGGGGAGCTCTGGAAATTGCAAGACCCTTTTAGAGACATCCTGAATTGAGGCAAGGAGGCTGGGCCTTTGTACTCTAGAGCCAGCCACTCATTAGTTCTGGGTTGTTCAGTGGGAGAGGACAACCTTGGATAAAAGAGTTACCATACAGCTGAGGGCAATTTCCAGTGAGAAAGACAGCTGTGAGCAATTAGCAGCCAATAGTCCCACCAGCTAGAGCATGGGCTCTTGGCAAGGTATCAAGATATGCAATACCCCTGTGTGACTCCAAGTGTGGTCCTTGGACTAGCCCTTTGGTATCACCTGTGAGCTTAATAGAACCGCACATGCATGTGTCCTACCCCATCCTACTAAATCTCAGAATCTCTGTGGATGAGGCCCAGAAAACTTGACGAGCTCTCCAGTCGCCATGCCATTTTGAAGCATATTAAGTTGGAGAACCACTGCACGATGCCAACCGAAACCATTCAGAAAGGGGAGACAGCACAGGGCATTTACTGACAGTAATCCTCCCTCCTTTCCTCCTGCCCCCTCCCCCCCACACAGCAATAAAGCAATGACAAAGGAAAACTATGGGGACATTAGCCTGTGTAAATTCAAGCATATAATGTAGTCTTAAGAACTTGCATTTCAGCTCAGTAAAGAAAGAGATTTTGTGATAGGAATTTTGTGCTATCCAGAGATGGAACAGACTACCTTGTAAGGTTATAGAAGTATTCAAGAACAGGTTGGGGAACCTTATTATAATAATTTCAAGCAGCAGCTAGGCACATGACTGTAGCATCCTGATCTTTCTCATACACTCTTCCTCTAGACTTGGTTTTTTTTTTTTCAGAACTAGTTCTGTTTTATCTTAGTAAGTGTTAAGAAAGGGTTCTATGGTCCAAAACAAAGTTTAGGTACTATCAGGTTAAGTAAAGGTGAACAAACGCCTGTAGAATTAATCAGACTTTTTATTAGCGTGTATGCATGAATACATTTGAATAAACAAAGTATGTGTGTTCAGGAATGTGTGGGGAAAGGGATACTCTATGTAGTGTGTATTCCTTCTAAAACTTTGACCATGGAACCAATTTCTCAAGAAGAGCCTTACGTGATACTATATCATCTGATCCAATAATCATACTATTATAAAATAATTATATGTATTATAAAATGATAATTAACTCAGTAAGCATTTGTAAGATAGCATAGCATCTAGCCCAGACCACTGAGTGGAGATCATTTCACTGTGAGTTCTCTGGGTAGTATTTCATGCACCTTTAGTTCAACTCTTCACTGGGGCATAAGCCTATAAATTTACCATACTGATCAAGGGAAGTAGTAGTATTCTACATTTGACTCTACTCAGACATCTTTTCTATTGTTCCCTTGAGACAATTATTGTCATCTTGTATTCATTCTCTTAGAAGCTTAGGGACTTTTTCTGGAAATATTCATAGGTGGCTGGCTAGCTAGCTAAGGGAGAGGTAGGGGAGAGAGGGAGAGAGAAAGAAAGAAGAGGAGGAAGAGGAGCAGAAGAAGGAAAAGGAGAAAGATGATGATGACCATGATAAAGAAAGAGAAAGAGAGTTTGATTCTTAGGTACAGCATAGTTGACTCATAGTGAATCTATTTTCCTGAGATTTTCCATAATGAGAATAGAGAGGAGGTCATTTAGGAATAACAGAAGTAATGTAGGATACCTTTAGTAGAAGAAGTCTCCATTTTAGCAGATAGCAATAAACAATAAAGTCTCTTGTAATTGCTGGGATCTCCTAATAAGGTTTTTTTTTCCTGAAACAAACTCCATTAACCCTCCTTGATACTTGTCAACATTTTAATACCATGGGACTAACTCTTACACATTTTTCCCCCACACAAAACATATAATCCACAACCTGCGAATGATTACATTTAGCCTAATTGTTAGGTTGCTGCTTGTGACAGAAAATTTTACCCTGGCAGTTAGACAATTCTAGAACCCCAGCCAAGTAGTTGGTGTGTGTATGGATCAGCCTTCATATACTCCTCCTACAGAGTGGTCAACTAGCCAACCCATCTCACTTGGCAACCATTCCCGATGGGTAGACCTGGTCTACTCTGAGGGGAGGCCAGGGCTTTTCAGTAGAGCAGTTTGGAGAACCATTGTTTGAGCTCAGAGTTCTAGCAGGATTTTGCAGACTCCTTGGCAAGCCCCTGGCTTGGCACTCCCTCTCCATCACGGGCCCTTGATTGCTAGGATAGCGAAGCTTGCTCATGCTGAGTTCTCCCCTCTCTTGTCGAAAGACGAGCATGTAGACAGACATCTTTATAATTTGCTGGCCCACATTCCAAATGAGTGTAACATTTTACAGGCCCAAATTAACCCTTTCTAAATCTTTGTTACCAATTTCAATGTCCCAATATTTATAACTCAGATAAAGATACCAAGGTACAGAAAGTCTGTTACTTTCCAAGCTCAAATCCCCAGCCTTCTCCCTATGTTTCCATTGCCGCATCATTTACATGACTTGGAGTTCTCTAATTCTTGGAGAATTAATTGTCTCATTTAGGGTCAGTTGTTGCTTTTTAATACTTCAGATAGTTCTCCTAACTCTTCTGTACCTTTGCCAGCATAATTAACATGATTGGCTCGAGGAGGGCATCTAAGCAAGTATTTGCCATAATTCCTAGAAAAACAAGCGCCTCTCTGTCTTATCTATAATTCAAAGTTATGCTAACTTCTACTTTTGAAAATGAGTATCTGATAAAAGCCTTATGATTCTAACTTTGAAAGAAAAAAATTGGACTCAAACGGTGACATTTACGTGTGCATTAGTGTGATTACTACCTTACCAAAATATCTAAAATGAAAAGACTGATATGGATATACATTGGCGATTTTCAAATTAATTGCTTTGGTAAAAATTAAACACCCACTCTTGAGGAAATACTGCAGCAGGTGTCGGGGATGGTAAACAAATCCTCCTTGAATATACATCCCACTCACAAAGCAGAAGGGCAGTTTTGTTAGTCCTAACACCAAGTCTACCCCAATACTATTATTTTGATTGCATCACTTTAATGAAGATTAAAATAATTACAACTATGTCACATATTGCAAGTTTTAAATACATATGTTAAAATACATGTGAAAAACATGATCAGGCGGGGAAAATTACGATGTCCTGTTTTCAAATGAGAAACCGGAAACATTTGCGCCTTTCAATAACACAATTTTTCAAGTGTGGATGATGAACTACTACTTTACCCAAGAACTCAAACTACTTAACAATAAACTAATTGTTAAACTTGCTCCTGGAAGCTGCTAATGTAATGTTGCACATGGTGCAAATAAGAAACGGGACTAAATACAGTTTATTCACAAATCACTGTTTTCTCCTCTGACAGCATTAATTGAGGAAGGAAAGCATGTGAGTGACGTGCTCAGGGGTGTTGAGGAGAGATGGGGAGTGGCTGCCAACTCTGCCAGTCTGCTGGCATTGCAGGAGTGAGGGGAGCTTGCAGCCTACAGGAGTGCTTGGGTAGCCAATGATTTCCTAAGTAATTACTATAACATTTTTGAAACTCAATTTAACAATTTGATTCACACCAAGAAGTGAACGGAGAGTCAGATCAAACTCGGAAACACGGTTGGTCTAAATGGCATTAATCTTCCCAGATAGGCCGCCTCATCCTGTATCAGTTAAGCTTTCAGAGGTGATCTTCAAGGATATTTCCAAATAGCATGTGCCCCAGTCATCCTGTAAACTGGCCTCTCCCCTCGCACTGCTTTTGATGTGGTGAGCTTGATTTCTTTGCACTCGTAAGGACTCGGAGAGCAAAGGACAGACTGGATTTTTAAAAATTAAGCTCCTTTCTGTGGCGAGCAAAAGTCATTCATAACAACACTTATGTTAACAGTGGTAGAGAAGCAACCAAATTGGTCAGTGATCGGCTTTTGTCGGTTTTTATCAAGTGCTGCGCTTTTATCAATGCTGATCCCTAGTGTCTACCTTGGAAGCAGTGGAAACAAATCAGGTGGTTAATTATTAAGGGTCTTATTTAAATGATAACATCTAAAGAGCACTTTTGGATTTTGAGAACTCATGCGAGCACAAGGATGAGCCTGGTGCTTTACAACTTGGTATTTCTAATTTCAAGTAAGTAGTTATCACTCAAAGGATTTCTAGTTCAGATTCCTTATGATTCGAGAGTGCTAGAATTTGGAAAAACCCTTCTCAGGTTACACAAGAGAGATCAATACTAAATATGTGAAGAGGAAAATTAAATATTATTCCTATAGTTCATTTCTGATTATTTTTGCCAAACTTCGCTGTGGGTATATTAACCTCATGCTTCTCCTAGCAGTGGACTGCGTAGTTTTTAAAAATGTGTATAGATACTTTTTTTCTAAATAATTTTAAAGAATGCTGGCTTACATGAGGATTTTGTTTTTCTTTTTCTAAAGGTCAAAAGCTCAGTCTTCAAAGATTTAATTACTCTGATAAAAGAAAATGTGAACTTTGTTTTCCTAAGGAGAATAGACCCTATAGAAATGTTGCTTACGATACTCAGATTGTCCCCTAATCCTAAAGCACAAAGAGATCAATTAATTCTTTGAGAAGCAGTAACATGATCTTCTTCTTCAGTAATGCCTATCATAAAAATTGGAGGCAAAATTAATTGAGATGATGTTATTTATACTAGATGACTATTGATGTGTTTTAACAGTCTGGACTTCTTTCCTACGGAATAATTAAAGCTTGCATCAGGAACCAGACTCTAAAAATCCATCCCTCTGCTATACTTAAAAAAAAAAATCCATCCTGAAGCCCATGTAAATATAACTGTACTAGAAGAAAAATATGTCTTCTTTAGGGATAGCTGTACATCAAGGACATTCATAACATAGCGTTTTAGAAGAAATGTTCAGCTTTGAGTGAATAGGGAAGCTTGTGGAAAAGAAAACTCTGAGGAACGTTGCCTTTCCTGTGCCTCCTCTCTTGTTATTTCTGACACTTCTGTGCTTCTCTTCCCAAATTGGCCTCTCTCCTTACTCTTTTTTTTTTATCTCCAACTCAGCCTCCATGGTGTTTCTCTATAATTTTTGGCATTTGCTTACCATGGGCTCTTGGCATTTTGTCAGGTCTTACCTACCTACTCCTGTCCCCATAGTCCCTCATTCCTAGCCTTGTATCTCAGCTCCCTCCGGAACCTTTCTGCTCTTCCAGTTCTACTTACCTGCTCTTCACCTTCCAGTTCTCTTTGTCTCATCTGTATATTTGTCTTCCGACTCTGTGCTGTGATCCTCTCAGAAAATGGTGCATAAGGCCATTGTGCTCTGAGCACATCTTCATCTTAACCATCTGGAATGCGGCCATGGAGTGGGGCTACCTTTGCTAATCGTCCATTTTTTCCACAATGTGTACCTACTGCCTTCATTTAGATAGAGAAGTATCATAATTGAGGAAATAAAATACATAAAATTTCCTTGATTGTTTTTTCTCTGGAAATATGGAAGAGAAATGGTTTTGAACCAGATGCCTAGAAGAACACTTGTGTCATGTGAGCACGGTGCTCCCATGTGAGCGTCTTACTAGAGATTCATTTCTCAGAACCCTGATACCTCTTCACTTTTGGTTTTTAAATAATCCATACTTACCCAGTAATGACGAGTCATTTTTTAAAAAGATTTTATTTATTTATTTGAGAGAGAGAGCACAAGCAAGGGGAGAGGCAGAGGCAGAGGTAGACGCAGGCTCCCCGTTGAGCAGGGAGCCGGACTTAGGGCTCAATCTCATGACCCTGGGATCATGATCTGAGCTGAAGGCAGACGGTTAACTGACTGAGTCACCCAGGTGCCCCGCAAGTCCTTTTTAATAAACCTTTTACATAAAAGGGTAGGCCCTTCTAAAAGCTCTCAATTGGAAAATATTTTTTAAAGAATATTTATGGTATAGATTTAGTTCCACTTTCTAGTACAAAGCCTAGCTGTCTTAAGCTTCATATATTTTTTTAAAAATAATAACAACAAAAATCTTACACTTCTTCATTCCCATCAAAACAGGTTTGCCAGCATTAGGCGAACTTAAAATAGTTATTATATAAGTTACAAAGTTGAGAGGCATCTGGGTGGCTCAGTTGGTTAAGCGTCTACCTTCAGCTCAGGTCATGATCCCAGGGTCCTGGGATGGAGCCCCACATCAGGCCCCCTGCTCAGTGGGGAAACTGCTTCTCCCTCTGCCTCTGCCCCTCCCTGCTGCTCGTGCTCTCTCTCTTGCTCGCTCTCTCTCTCTTTCAAATAAATAAACCTTTAAAAAAATAAGTTAGGAAGTCGATTTGCTCCTTCCATCACGTTCATCACCTTTTCATCACAGCCAAATAGTAAATGTAAAATTAGTCCCTAGAAGATGATCTGGGCCCCAATTTCTAGCTAATTGGGAGAAGCAGCCCTGAGTCAAACACTGTCAGGCTGATTTGAGTCTTAAGATATGATGATGATGATTGTGTCAAATGTAATCAAGAATGTGGGCTCTGAACAGATGAGGGGGCTGACTGGTTTTAATTCGGGTTCGCAGACGGAGCCGACCTCTGGTTCACCGCTAGTCACAGCTGGCTGTAATGGAGCAATTTTTAAAATGGGATTTCATTCTCTGTGGAGCAGTAAGGATCAGGGTTTGGATGCACGGGAGCCGGGGGGAGAGGGACGAGCCTCATTCTCTTCTTTAAAAATTCTATTTATTTTCAGTGTAATAGTTTTCATTTGGAATTTCCCTGTAGCTCTGCATCGGTGGTTTTCAACCTCAGATCCATGGCCACCCCCTTTCTTTTCTTCTAACATGTACTTTATAACACCTTCTTGACTAGCACAGACCAAGAGTTGTAGATAGGATACCCGGCCTAGAAACAGAAGTTTTTAAGTGTGGCCCTGACTTTAATTTTAAAGAGAAATGAGTCATTTAGAATGAACTAATGTCTATTTTGCTGTGCAGTTCTTCAGTTAGGAGCACACTAGAACACTCATGACATTTCTAGATGACTATACTATGAATGCAATAACAAATTCAGAACGACACCAATGTGTTATATGGGGACTCCAATACCATGATGGGCATTGGCCACCCTAAATGGAACTTTCCAAAATCCTGAACAACTCTTGGCATAATGCTTAAAACACAAAGTAAAATTTCCCTTGGATTTTCATGGCAGTTAGTTACATTTCTGAAAAAAATCAATGTGTATTACAAGCTTAATAAGAGTATTTTCTGTTCATGTATATATGTATGTCTCTCTCTCTCTCTCTCTCTCTCTATATATATATATATATATATATATATATTTGTAATTAAGTTCTAGGTTCAAGTGTTTATGAACATGGTTTCTCCCATGTGAGTGTCCAGTGGGACATGCAGAAGAAGTGCTGTGGGACTTGGAGACAGTTCTTTGTTGTCCAAGACATTTCCCCTTTCCAGCCCCTCCCCACAGACTGCTAGTGGTACTCTGCAATCACTGTGTTAGGTTAAATATCTTCCTCAGTTTCCAGAAAGCCTTTCTAATGTGATTTGTAAAATTTGGTTAAATATTTTTCCGGACAAGAACTGATCTGTGAATTAATGAAATAGCAATATTCTCTGAGAACCTAATGTATTTCTTGGTGATACAACAGCCATTTTTACCAGACTGAATGAAACCAGCAAGCATTTAAGATCTTGGTAGATCGTCTAGCAACACCTTTACAAATTCTGGGATTATCATTATGGTGATGATTTATTTACACCAACTTTACTGAATGGCATGGTCTCTCCAAAAGGATGATGAGGACACCCCTTCCCGAGATATTAATTGCCTTCTAACTAGATGTTAACAAATGGAATTAAATTCTGTATAACCATCACAGGTGATATTATTGTAACTCCCCAAGATATTTAAAATCATACATACTACTTAGATGGAGGTTGTAACAGAAATATACACCCAGTTCTTGATGAGGTTACCAGGTAATTTAGTAAAACAATAACAGATACACACATATACAGAGATAAATAAAAACCTGTGTCATCTGTGTGTTCAGGGCAGAAATATTTTCTTATTCTGAAGAAATTTTAGACTGGTAGGTAAGCAAAAGGCAACAGTCTGTTTGCATTTCATCAGGGCATTTGATAAGGTCTTTCATTAAATTCTTGTGAATTGGTTGGAGAAATGCTGGCTATGCTGGCTAGACATGAGGTAGGTTGGATGGTTTAGAAACCATCGCATGCTGTTACAGAAAAGATGTTGAGTCATAGATGGGTGTCAAGTGGTGAAAGAAGATCTCTGGTGCTATGCCACAAGGTTCTGTTCTCGTCCCTGATGTGCTGAATGTTTCTGACAGAGTATGAGTAGAGCTATCAAGAAGATGCCCATTCACATTCATGGGCAATACCAAGCAAGGAGCATAGGAGTATGTTGGGTGATAGATTGAGTATGGAGGCTCTTTCTGGTACATATTTCTGGACCAGGATCAAACTTGGAGGCAATCAAAAAATTTGCCAGGGTAGTAGATTGATTTTAACAGAAACTATTGTTTGTTATGTGCTCTGGCTTTGCAGTGCACCTAAAAAAATACATCAAATTAACACTCTTTGTGGGAGCACATTTTAAAAATTCAAAAGAAAATATATTGGCTTTGAGTAGCAATGGACAATTCAGTGCAATGTGTTAGCCAGTGAGAGTCTACCCCTTCATTTTCACTACTAGTACAAAACTCAATGAAAGATAACAACCTCCAAAGATTTAATTAATGTCTACTCTTCTGCAAAGAAGAATACAATTTTGGTCACAGAATTCCTCATTCTCATTTTTAAATATCTTAGTTATAACTGAATAAGAGTCTTTTATATAATCCATTCTGTGTAAAAAACAAAGGTGATATCTACTAATTATTATGAGGTTCAACTTAAATAATGTATGTGAAAACAATGGATAAACTCGAAGATTCTATACAAATGTGAATCATTATTCAATCAACTTACATCAAGAAATAATTTGGACTCATTAGTTTTTTAAAAACAGGGGACTAGCACCTTCTCATTTTTAGAGTGTCTGCCTGATTCATAGTAGGTGTGTTGACTTTAATTGGATTTACCAAGTATCCATTAAGTACCAGAAACTCTGGCATAAATCCTTGCCCTCAAGGGATTTACAGTAAGTGAACGATGATGACAAAGCAGAATATAGAGACTTTTTGTAAGTGGTGCATTCATAAGTAAGATGATTCCTTTTTTTTAAGATTTATTTTTTTATTTGAGAGAGAGAGAGAAAGTGCATATGTGAGTTGGGAGTGGAGCAGAGCGAGAGGATCTCAAGCAGACTCCCCCCTCAGTGTAGAGCCCAATGCGGGGCTTGATTTCATGATCTGAGATCATGATCTGTGCCAAAACCAAGAGCCAGGTACTCAACCAGCTGCTCCACCCAGGCACATCAAGACGATTCTTAAAAGCATAGGAAAGCCCCAGATTTATTCCTTTAGTGTTGCAGGTTTTTTTTAACATTTTATTTATTTATTTGAAAGAGAGCGTGAGAGAGAGAGAGAGAGAGAGCGCGAGCGCACAAGCAGGGGGAGCAGCAAGAAGAGGGAGAGGGTGAAACAGGCTCCCGCTGATTAGAGAGCCTAATGAGGGTCTTGAACCCAGGACCTGGAGACGATGACCTGAGCTGAAGGTAGCTGCTTAACCAACTGAGCCACCCAGGCGCCCCTAGTGTTGTAGTTTTAATTGAAAAAAATAAATACCTAATTTATGACTACTCTTCATAAATTTGAATTGCTTTTACAAATTGCTCTTACGAAAGTGCATTTCAGAGTATCTAGTTCTTTTAAATGCAGTTTCTCCCCCTAGTAATTAAAAGTAAGAAAGCGAGAAATTTTAAATCTTTATTTTGATCATCAGTTTTAATTAGCTCAAGCTATTTGTAATCCTACAAATCTTATAAATCATATCAGATTTACAAGTCTTATAAATCATACCTGAGCCATTAAAAAAGGTTCAAACTTAAAAGGGCAATTTGTTTAGTATCCACCAATACTTAGTCACTCTGAGAGATTAATTCATTTCTCAGCTGGTCTCATAAAAATGTATTTATTTTACTGTAAAATTTCTAGAAAAGAAACATGTTTGATTTTCTTGTTCGATAATTTTAATGTAAAACATTTCTCAAAAGGTACAGACTTTCCGATAATCTCTGTATCCTCAGCAAACATTTATTAAGTTACCATTATAAGAAGGCCACAATCATATGTACTATGATTTTCCCTTATTTCCTAAGAAGAAAAAGATTGTACTGCTGCCCGTAATACCCTCTTTTTGAATAAAAGCTTCAAGCCTACCTCAGGTCCAAAGTGCAGTATTTATTCTAATAGCTCTCTTAGATGGCAGCTGAAGATGATAAGCAAAGAGCTAATAATTTTTGTCATTACACAAATATAAACCATAATCCTAATTTATATAATAATCACAGAAAACAAAGAGATTTGAGAATAGTCATATATTAATATCCATTACATTTACCTCACAGAGAGATTGACAAGTCTACCTTGAGAGGTAATGTCTTAGAGTGGACTAGATTTGGTGTTTCTAGTTTTGCCACTGATTTGGGAACTTTACCCAGCCTCTCTGAAAGTCAGGTTTGTCCCCTACAAAACGTTGATGATTATAACAACCAGTCCCACTAACCTCATCACGTTTTTTAAAGTATCAAAGGAGAAAATAAATATGGAAAAACTTCAAAACCAAGGAGCACAGTTTTAGTGCAAAATACTGTAACAATAAATGTTGAATTCAAAGGACTCTCAGAAGTGTATTACTAACCACAAGAGAACACTGAATGAGGAATTGGGCAATAAAAGTCACAAATATTTACAGACTATAACTTCAAGTTCATGTTAGGAATTAAGAAGTTGTTCGCATTTCCCAATTCCATTGATAGACCTCTACCGTAAGTTCGTATCATCTGGTGATATGTTTTTAGGCACTTCCTTTTCAAGAAAAGCTACATGTTTGACTTTTGATCTTAGAAAATTGAACCAAGCTGCCTTGCCATCTTCAGAATATAATGTATCAATGTCTAGCAATCTGTTCTATTTTTCTCTGAGTGAGGATGAGAATGCATATTTGTTTGACTGTGCAGCCTTAAGAGATTCAGATGATCCTAGGCTTGTCCTTCTAGTTAGTTACTGTATTAGTTTTAATATATATTTCAGAAGAGAAGAAAGTTACTCAATTTAGCTTATCAACATTAGGAATATATCTTTTTAAAGAGATTACCACCACAAGTGACCAAAACCAAAGATTCACCTTAAAGACCCACATGATACAAATCATGGAGAATTTACTTAGAGTAGAGATGTTGTCAAAAATTGACCTCTGGAAGACACAAAGAAATGGAAAAATGTTCCATACTTGTGGATTGGAAGAACAAATACTGTGAAAATGCCCATGCTACCTAGAGCACTCTACACGTTTAATGCAACCCCTATCAAAATACCATCAACTTTTTTCAAATAAATGAAACAAATAATTCTAAAATTTATATGGAACCAGAAAAGACCCTGAATAGCCAGCGGAAGTTCAAAAAAGAAAACCAAAGTTGGCGGCATCACAATTCCAGACTTCAAGCTCTATTACAAAGTTGTAATCATCAAGACAGTATGGTACTGGCACAAACACAGACACATAGATCAGTGGAACAGAATAGAGAGCCCAGAAATGGACCCTCAATTCTGTGGTGAGCTAACCTTCGACAAAGCAGGAAAAAATGTCCACTAGATAAAAGTCTCTTCAACAAATGGTGTTGGGAAAATTGGACAACCACATGCAGAAGAATGAAACTGGACCATTTCCTTACACCACACACAAAAATAGACTCAAAATGGATGAAAGACCTCAATGTGAGGCAGGAATCCATCAAAATCCTTGAGGAGAACACAGGCAGCAACCTCTTTGACCTCAGCCACAGCAACTTCTTCCTAGAAACATCACCAAAGGCAAGGGAAGCAAGGGCAAAAATGAACTATTGGGACTTCAACAAGATCAAAAGCTTTTGCACAGCAAAGGAAGCAATCAACAAAACCAAAAGACAGCTGACAGAATGGGAGAAGATATTTGCAAATGACATATCAGATAAAGGGCTAGTATCCAAAATCTATAAAGAACTTATCAAACTCAACACCCAAAGAATAAATAATCCGGTCAAGAAATGGGCAGAAGACATGAACAGACATTTCTGCAAAGAAGACATCCAAATGGCCAACAGACACATGAAAAAGTGCTCTACATCAGGGAAATACAAATCAAAACCTCAATGAGATACCACCTCATAGCAGTCAGAATGGCTAAACTTAACCAGTCAGGAAAACGACAGATGTTGACAAGGATGTGGAGAAAGTGGAACCCTCCAATGTTGTTGGCAGGAATACAAGCTGGTACAGTCACTCTGGAAAACAGTATGGAGATTCCTCAAAAAGTTGAAAATAGAGCTACCCTATGACCCAGCAATCGCACTGAAGATGTGGTATATATACACAATGGAATACTATGCAGCCATCAAAAGCCCTGAAATCTTGTCATTTGCAACGACGTGGATGGAACTGGAGGGTATTATGCTAAGCGAAATAAGTCAATCAGAGAAAGACAATTATCATATGATCTCTCTCATATGAGGAATTTGAGAGGCAGGGCGGGGGTTCATGGGGGAAAGGGAGGGAAAAATGAAACAGGATGGGACCGGGGAGGGTGATAAAAGCGAAATAAGTCAATCAGAGAAAGACAATTATCATATGATCTCTCTCATATGAGGAATTTGAGAGGCAGGGCGGGGGTTCATGGGGGAAAGGGAGGGAAAAATGAAACAGGATGGGACCGGGGAGGGTGATAAACAATAAGAGACAAATAATATAATCTCAGGAAACAAACTGAGGGCTGCTGGTGCACAGGGATGGGAGGGTGCGCAGGGATGGGATGGGGTGGCTGGGTGATGGACACTGGGGAGGGTATGTGCTATGGTGAGCGCTGTGAATTGTGTAAGACTGATGATTCACAGACCTGTACCCCTGAAACAAATAATACATTATATGTTAATAAAAATTAAAAATTTTTAAAAATTGACCTCTGTGCTCGAAGTATACATCGAGGTCGGGGAGATCTCAATATCGATGCTGAGTTCCTAGAACAAAGAATTCTACAGAAAAACAAGTGAACGGGAAGGGGAGGCTTTGAGAATAAGGAGGAGAAAAAATGTGTTCAGTTTAAAGTCAAGCCTTGCTGAAGCACTAGTGTGCCCGTATTAATTTCCATCCATCTTTAGTTTTCGATAGCAGTTTCAGAAATTATGTTTAACTATTAGCCCAGCCCTAATCTAAGTTTGTATTTTTCTGGAAGGTAGTGTAACCACATTTTCTCTAAAGATCTTTTATTGTTCTGTAAATATCTAGAATAATACTTGGAGTCTCAGTATATGGACAAATCCAGACATTATTTTTAAATGTCCCCAAAGGGTACCTTTAGGTAGTATATCATTGGAAAAATATAAACTATAGATCTTAGATTAAAAGATGTTCATCTCTTTGTTAACAATCCAAGATAGGAAAGAAATACATTTATCTTGAGTATTTCACCTGTGCATAATATTTTGTACACTTCTTTTATCAACTAATTATTTTCAGTGATACATGACAGAAACAGAAATCAAATGAAATGAGTAATGCAAAGAGTAACAGAAAGTTTCCGTTTAACTACTGTCTACATTTTCTTCTCAGCTACATACCAGAGCTTTTAGGAAAACTATGTAATAGCAGTTGTTTCCCTACTGATATACTGTACAAATCTCAATTTTAAAAATGCTCATAGAGTAAAAAGATCTATGTGTGGAATGTTGTATTTTAAAAATTCCTTGCATGATTGATCGTGCCAATACTCTCTTATAATCTAAAAGTAAAGTCTACGTGATAATTTTTTTTTTACTAAAATGTCTGTATCATTGAAGGAAGTTTAAACAGATAGCTTCAAAACTGCAGTTTATCTTTAGAAGATAAATCGATTTTTCATGGAAGTGTGTTGCTTCTGCACGTGTTAAAAAGTCATCCTGTGTTGTCTGGGGTGAGGAAAGCTGGGAATGAGTTTTCTGAGAACTAATCAGCAATACTTTGGGAACATTTAGGTCGTGGTTTCCAATTAACTCTGGAGAGTTTGAGTAATTTGGTACCAGACCTCAGGAGAGAGGGGATGAAAACCTCGTTAATTCATATGTCGGTGAACAGCAAACCAGCAAATTTGCATTGAAAATGGATTTTTGTTTTGTTTTGTTTTGTTTTGTTTTGTTTTGGAGCAAACACCAGCTAGATCTTTCTGCTCTGGTTAGGATGGGAGAATATCTTTGCATGTCTGTGTTCCCCTTTGTGTCGGTTTTTTTTTTTTTTTTGTATTTCAATGACTCTGCTTGCAGTAAAGTAACAAATAGTTAAGTCCATACCCCAAAATGAAGACTGGGATTCAGTGGCATAACCTTCTCTGCACTTTTCTTCTTTTCCAACAATGAATGTATCAGAGGATGTAGACACCAATATCTATTTTCAGAGTTAGAAAAATTTGTTTTCTAGGATGCAAGTCTTGGGCTATAATCCCAATTCTGCCACTTGTGTGCGACTTTGGAAAAGTCATCCAGTTCTCTCAGAATGTATCTCACCCACAGCAAAATGAAACCAGCCATAACCTTAACCATAGATCTGAGAGGTTTCTTATTTTTATGAAAATCAATGCAATTAGGCCAACTTTGATTGAGTACCCATCACTGTATGTGGAGATAAAATCCAGCTAGACGATCTCCACTTCCTTTGATAAGACAAGGCCAGAAAAATGTTTCAAGGTAGATTTATCACTTGTTAAGCAAATTGAGATCAAAGTTCATGAATTCATTAGAACTACTAGTAAGGAATCCACATGAATCATAGGCTTAATCACACTGTAAGTATAGTTCAATGTTTACCTCTCTGTCTCCTCCACCAGAATTGAATATATTAAATGCCGAAGTCCATGACCATGCCTCATTGACTTTGGTGTCACCGTCACTGAGCATAGATCCTGGCACGTAATACATATGAGATGCACAGATGACTTAATGAGGTGTTGGTACGCATGTACAAATAAGAATGAGGTGCTGATTTAAAGATATACTGTGTAGAGCTTAAAGCCATGGAGAGGGAATGAAATATTCTACTGGAAGCATACAAAGAAAAACGGAAGCAGACTGTAGGTAGAAAAAAATGGGAATACTTTATAATGCAATGAGAGAATAAGTCTGAATGTATTTTAAAACATGTGAAGAGCCATATGGATGTTGGCTTTTAAAAAAATGTATTTTCTGTCCCGTATCTCAGTGCCTTGATCTCTTATTCTGGGTCAATAATTGAAAGAACAGAGTTTATTCTCACTGTATAGCTCACTAGCAGAGGAGAAAAGGGAAATATCCTCCCACAGCCAGAATCCATCTGTGGCAGTATTTCTAAGTAGATGTTGCCCTAAGCCACATTAGAGTTGTGGCTGGAAACTTACTGATGGGGGATGAGGCCAAGCATTATTGAAGGGCTTTCCTTAGATTCATGGTTCTCATTGGTACAAACCACTAATACAATTGCTAGAGACTAAGAGGAATCCTTTCTATGAACTGCTGTATATCCATAGGTAATGCAATTCTAGCTGTCCCTTAAAAACGCAATATAAAGTGATTTTTAAAAATCAAAATGTAATGTATTTACTAGCAAGTCAGTAGTTTCTGTTACAGTTACCAACAAAGTGAACTTCAGGTTGAGTTTGGTCCTGGGACTAGTGTTAGACGTTGCTAGAAACCTTTGGTCCCGAGTCCAAGTGCTGCTAAGGTGCTCCTTCTCTCAACCCCATATCTAACAAACAAAAAAGGGAAAAAATTGTCATCCTGTAATCATTCCCTAAAAATATCGTAGGAAATGATAGTGGTTAAATTCAAATAAACCAGGAAGGAGAGATTCGGGGTATTTTGTTTGGTTACTCCATGACAATCACAGGGCACAGATGGAGGTGTTGTTTAGCGGAAGACTGAGTGCTGGGAATTTCCTCAATTTGTCACACTTAAAGAAGCACCTGGGCAGCATAGTCTTCTCTGTCAGACTGAGTCTTTTTCCCCCTAAAAATATTCAGTGTGTTTATTTCTGTTTGAATATATATCATATATATAATACATAATACATAAAATCCTGCAGTATGGTGCTCTGATAAAGAGTCTATTCATGTATCTAATAGTGGAATATTGTCTATACATTCATTCAGCCCTACAGCCTTTCTTGGGAAAGTAGTAAGTTTCCCTTCTCTCATGTGCTTTTTATGTATTAGCTTGACCCGTATGAAATTGCTGATATTCAGCTTAATAGAAAATCTGGAGTCTTAGAGATTCATTTAGAGATACCCTGATATGTGTGTGGGTGTTTAGTGACAGATCAGAGTATTACTTGTCTGATTGCCTCATTGATAATCAGATCTTAAAAAGAAAATGGAGATGCTGAAGACCTGCCTTCTGTGATTCTTTCCCTTTGTGCAGAATTGGGTCTGAATGAGTAACGTCTTGGGCAGGTACAGGGTTCTCCTAAGCTTTACAGCTACAGCACTTTGCCCCTTCAGTAGGTTCTTATTTCTAAGTGGTGATAATGTAACTCTACCCTACATATAGATCCTCTTATTTTTTTTTCTTTTTCTTTATTTTTTTTTTTAGTTTTTGATGCGGTGTTCCATGATTCTTTATTTGCGTATAACACCCAGTGCTCATTACATGTGCCCTCCTTAATACCCATCATCAGGCTACCCCATCCCCTCACCCCACTCCCCTCTGAAACTTGGGATTGTTGGGGATTGTTGGGGATCTTGGGATTGTTTCCCAGAGTCCAGAGTCTCTCATCATTCGTCTCCCCCTCTGATTTCCTCCCCTTCAGCTTTCCCTTCCTTCCCCTAGTATCCTCCATGCTATTCCTTATGTTCCACATATGAGTAAAACCGTATGATAATTGTCTTCCTCTGCTTGACTTATTTAACTTAGCATAATCCCCTCTAGTTCTATCCATGGCAATGCAAATGGTGTATTATTCATTCTTTCTGATGGCTGAGTAATATTCCACCTCTTACTTTTTTACATATTTTATTTATTTATTTGAGAGAGACAGAGGGAGAGCATGAGCAAGAGAGCACAAGCAGGGGGAGCAGCAGCAGGAGAGGGAGAAGCAGGCTTCCCACTGAGGAGGGAACAGGACAACACAGGATTCGATCCCGGGACCCTGGGGTCATGACCTGAGCTGAAGGCAGACATTTAACTGACTGAGTCACCCAGATATCCCCTCTACAGATCCTCTTAAAGGGCAGCCAAAAGTGCTATGGCTCTTCAGGCCCATTTCCTGAGTGTGAGAATACTCCACCCTGTCCCCTTTTGAGACCACAGTCTGTCCAAGTAGCTGTATATTTCTCACATACACTTCTTAAACATGTATATTTTTTAAATCCTTATTTAGTACGATACCTCAGCATGTCAGTTTCCCCCGAAGGCAGATTCTGAAAAAGCAATTAACTCGCAGGAATTGTATCGGCGAGTGCTGTCAGGATTAACACCTGTGAGGGAAGGAAAGAGAAGGAAGCGGGAGAGGGAAGGAGAAGCTGGTCTTCAATGCAGTTGCAACCACAGCATAAATCAACTCCCCAACCCTCTGCCCATGGTGAGTTGGGGCAAGAGGGCTAAGCTTTTATAGCCCACACATTAACCAATTACTGCATGCGGCCTGCATGCTTTCTCAGAAGCTAGGGCAAAATGGGTGAGTCTCCAGCAGCCGTGATTCTCAAAGCTTTGGCGTATATCGGAATCACCTAGAAGGCTTATGAAAATGCAGCTCACTGGACTCCATGCACAGACCTTCTGATTTGGTAGGTCTAGGGCAGGACTTGAAAATTTGCATTTCTAATAAGTTCTCAGATAACGCTCATGGAGCTGGTCTGTGGGTCATACTTTGAGAACGCTGTACCATCCCGCTCATATTCAGGCACTTGAGAATGGTATACCATGTCCTTATGAACAGAAAGAAAATTTTTTATTTATTTTTTTAAAGATTTTATTTATTTATTTGACACAAAGAGAGATCACAAGTAGGCAGAGAGGTAAGCAGAGGGAGAGGGGAAGCAGGCTCCCTGCTGAGCAGAGAGCCTGATGCGGGGCTCCATCCTAGGACCCTGAGGTCGTGACCTGAGCCGAAGGCAGAGGCTTAATCCACTGAGCCACCCAGGCGCCCCCAGAAAGAAAACCTTTTAAAGTCACCATAGCAGTCCATACTCCACCAGATTCTTAGCTATTGTTGTAGATTATAAAGCTAGAATAGCTGAAAATTAAAATTTGTTACATAAAAAAGAACTTAACCTCTATCATAGATTATATTCGTAAAGTATTATTACTATTTCTGATATCTGGGCATTGGTACGTTTAAAATTCAGCCAAATTTTCGCCAGGGTCTATAATTGGATAACCTGGACAGGGGAATTTATAGAATAATCCATGTTCAAGATCTTTACTTTTGTTCTGAAACAATTTTTAAAACTTCTTTATGATTCTCATTATTTCTACATTTTTTATTCATCATATAAGCCACTTAAAGCCATATGGTTATGGAAAACTAAAAAATATGAGATACATCCAGAGCTATTTTGAATACACAAGTATGACATACAAGTACCCTTGACTCATTTCTGTTCTAGACTTGGCGCAATTAAAATTTAGGAATTCGGTGTACATAGATTGATCTCCGGAGAAAGGGTGTAGCCTTAAAACTCCACATGAGCAGGAAACTGCAATCTCACCTCTGATCAAAGAGGCCTGTAAAAGAACTCACCTGGAGATTTTCTGCTCTCGCGGCCATTGAATTTTGTTAACGTATTTTCCAAATTAGCAAAGATTCAGCCTGATGTTGTCAATATTTCTGAGCACGAGGGTATCATTGAGGAAAATGGTGCCTTACTGTCCTGCAAGAGTTACTGTTCTTCCCTAAGGGCCTAATTTACAAAGCAGCAAACTCACTGGTAGGATTTGGCTAGAAATCTCGTTGTCTCAGTAGAACCCTTTCATCTAATTTATGTGCATCGTATTTTACAGAGAACTCTTGGAAAGTTATTTACTAGATACTTCCTCTGGAAGCAGAGGGTAAGCAGCATTTTCCGTTCAAGACTAGGGGAGCGTCCTCTGCAGCTAACGATGAGGGTGACCCCAGTAATAAAATGCACACTGTCTAACTCTCTGAACTTCCCTCTTCCCTGAGATTTTCATTTTTGTCCTTTTATTCCCCGTAAAGTTGGAGCTTGGGAGAAAATATGTCATCGTCCGACCCTGCCCTTGTCTTCTGGAATGTGACCGCTTATTTCTATCCCAAATTTGAGGCAGGAGGTGGCATAAGTCTTAGTGATTTCTGATGTGCAAGCCAACCTAGAAATACTGGCTTGAACTAGATGAAATTGTGGCGTTTGTAGGGCAGAACCGGCCAGGTGTGAACAAGTTACGCGTGCTTCCACCTGCACATTTCCTGCCAGATTCTGAGTCTCAGTGCTGTGGCGATGCTTCTGCGCTTTGAAATCATACTGAATAAAAAGATAAATAAATAACGATGTCGATCTTTGTCCCTCGACTTAGAGTTTGAAAACCAGATAAGCAGAGAGCAAGCAGTCCAGGTCAGCCCCTGAACTATGTGAGGTTGAACTGATTTGTCCTACCTGAGCACCAAGGTACCTCTCAGGCATGCCGCATGAAAGTTTATTTAGGGGCTGATAAATAGCTTTGCACCGAGCTTCCTATTTTCCAGTAGCTGCATCCTCATAAACCTATTCTCCCCTCCACCAGTTAATGCAGACAGAAGATTTTTATCCAGTATGAGCACCGAAACTACACTGTGGAAGACTGTAGGCTCAGCAAAAACCTCACCCGTGATGAATAAACAGCTCTTCCGGGGGCTTTGCTGCCGCTGGCTTGGCAGGAGCTGTTTATTGCCTGGTTTGCACATCCCATGATAAAGTTGCTGCTGAAATAAATTGCAGTTTTGCATAATTATTGACAATCACATCCTAACAAGCAGTGTGTATCATATTCAAGTGTTCAATTTTTTAAAATCCATTTTTAGCTTATATTTAATCCCAGAAAGTGTTTGTGTGGTAATAGAAGGCAAATATGGCATTTAAATAGAGTACTAATTTCCTCATTGCAGACAAGATTTACCTGAATCTTCCCTCCAAGCTGTTATTATGTAGATTTTTGCTGAGGGCATATATGTGTGTACCCACAATATATGCACTTTATATATATAATATATAAACAATCAGAAAAATTATGAATAATTTTTTTAGATTTGTGGGTCATTACAAAATTTGGTTCACCCCTTCTAAAAGATTAGAGGAAGGGTGGGGTGCCTGGGTGCCTCAGTCAGTTAAGCATGTGCCTTCTGCTCAGGTCATGGTCTCGATGTCCTGGGTTGCAGCCCCAAATTGGGCTCCCTGCTCGGCGAGGATTCTCCTTTTCCCTCTGCCTCTCCCCCCCACACACGCTTGCTCTCTCTCTCCCAAATAAATAAATAAAATATTTTTTTAAAAAAGAAAAAGAAGATTAGAGAAAGGGGAATGGGATGTGGGCCGAGCGAGCGAATATGTTTGTGTCACCCCAGTGTGTAACTAGCTGTACATGGGAGACAGTCATCTTGACACACGTCATCATCTTCTATTCTCATCCCAGAAATAGGTATTGCACATGAGAAACTTCAGACTCAGAGAGGTTAAGTAACTTACCATCCCATCCCCAGTTGGTAGAGGATATTGGGATTTGAACCCAGATCTGTCTGGTTTTTTAGGCTTTACTTTTTCCATTACACAGAAGTCTTTTCTTTGGGAGAATATTCTCAGTTGCGTGACCATCAGATAATGAAATGTAAAGCAAACGTCATAGTTACAACCATTAGAACACAATAGTGTCACGCAAAATGGTATGTTGCACAATGGTTTCTGTGAAATATGTCATTTTTTCCCTTGTTAGTCCTTGTCTTCTCCTCTGCCCGCCAGTCTCCTTCTCTTGTTTCCTCCAGTGTTTAACTTTCTGGTCTAGCTTTGCATTTTCTTGACCTTTTTCCTTGCCTACCTAATCCTGACTTTCTGCCTCAAGTGACACCAAAGATGAACATGGTGTAGGGACTTGGGAGCTTTACCTATAAAGATGAGCTTATGCTTTTGCTGCATATGAAAATAAGCTTTCACAATCGACCAGTAAAAAAACTATCAAGTTAAAAAAAAAGATTGGCTTTGGAAGTTCATATGTAAACTGTACAAAGTCTACACACACACACACACACACACACACACACACACACACACACACACACACACACACACTCTCCTCTAGTTGTTGATGCTTTTAAGAGGACTTTTAGCAACAACCCACCCCTTTGTTGGTATGTTACAATTTCATCCCTTGATCTTTGCTCTTTTCTTGGGGCGGGGGGCGGTCCTGGGTGCCCATTGTGATACCTGAGGAGAGCTGCATCTGGATATTTGTTCCTTTGCAGAGTGAGTGAGCGAGAGGCTGCTCTGGAAGAAACCCACAGATTACTGCAACAGTTCCCCCTGGACCTGGAGAAGTTCCTTGCCTGGCTTACGGAAGCCGAAACAACTGCCAACGTCCTGCAGGATGCCACCCATAAGGAAAGGTTCCTGGAAGATTCCAAGGGAGTAAGAGAGCTGATGAAACAATGGCAAGTAAGTGAAGCTTTTCTGCTTTGCCCTCTTGTGAATCCTGGTGAGCAATTCAGAGCGTCCATCCTCATAACTGATGTGCTGGGGACGAAGTCAAGTGCTGGTTTTCTGTGGCCTGACACGGTGCAGCATGTAGGCAAGAGGGGAAGAGTCAGAGGGAGAAGGAAGAGGCATTTCGTATTTCGTTTAATACCCCAGTCTTCGAAGTGGTCCATGTTTTCCACCAGAGAAAACTTGCCCATAAAACCAGAGCTTTGGCCAAGGAGAAACTTTGCTCTGAGAAATAAATTAGGGAGGGGTTTATTAAATGGAAAAAGTTGCCATTTTGGAGTGTTTATTTAATATTTTACAGGGAAAGCATCTGCGTGAATTGTCTGTTTTATTTAGCGTTGCTAACTGAATCAGTTTCCCTTCATTACTTTCAAATACATTTTGAAATGTTAATCTGGCATTTTGTAGCTTTCTTCCCATCGCGATCTGTAAAAAGAAAAATGAGATGGCTAAATTTGTCATAGTTAATGATCATACACTATTCAGACAATTGTTTTTCCTGGAAACAAAAATTATTCCTATAAAGTTTCATATGCATAAACTGAAAACAGAAGTTTAGAGCAGTTTTGTTTAAATGACATCTTGGTTCAAGGAGTCCCCTAAGTTTATTCTCGGTGCCTGATATGATTTTCTGAATTATTATGGAGTTTTGTTAGGTATAATTGAGTTTTCTGACTTGGTACAGGAACTTTACTAGTCTCTCAAATCAACTTTAGAGTATCAAAATAATATGATCAATCTTTTGAACTACTTTTTTCCCCATATATTTAAATTACGGTGAAAAAAAGTGATGGTGTATCCTAGGTTGAAAAATACTTCCACAATCAGACCATAATAAGCAATGTTTCTTCTCCTCTTTTCTTTGTTTCCCTTCTCCTCCTTTTTTTCCATTTTGATAGGATACTTGATCTATTCCACAATGTGTGTTTAGTTAGTTTGATCATTGGAAGTAGCTCATTTAGAGCAATACCTGCTTTTATTTTTGTAGATATGTCCCATGGCCTGAGATTGTAAAAACTACGCAAAGTTAGACTTTTTTGGTCACTCTTAGATGAATGGGTAAAAAATGTTCTGTCGTAACTTATTGAACTTATGATATTTCATAAATAAAATTGTATTTCTCCTTTTAAATACTCATGAAGCCACCTAGAATTTTAATAAATATGTGGGCTCACATATTTTCATCAGCTGTGGTAGATAAATAATAAAACTTTAAGTCAATTTTTTAGCAGACTACTTTGAAAAGAAAGAATAATCCAGTGCTCACTTTGGCAGCACATATACTAAAATTGGAACAATACAGAGAAGATTAGCATGGCCCCTGCACAAGGATGACACGCAAATTCATGAAGTGTTCCATATTTAAAAAAAAGAAAGAAAGAAAGAAAGAATAATCCAAGAGATGATTTCATAATAAGGATCTAATTAAACATCCCTTAAATTAGTGAATAAGTCTGATTGAGGGCCAAGATACAACCACGTATCTACATGTTGTTATCTGCATTACTATACAGTGAAAATTCTGAGAAACTGCAAGATTCTGAATCATTAAAGAAAAAATTGCCATGTTTTTAAACTATATTTCCTATGGGAGAATGGAGAATAAACTACATTTTGTGTTTAGATCTCTAATCTTCCTTTCAAAAACACTTAAAAGTTTTGCAGAGGACACTTTCTTAGATTATGCTATAGTACTCATAAAAAGTATTAAAAGCCATATAAAACTCCCCTAGTGTTCTTGAAAACTGTAGACATATCATTTTCCCCCTTAACTGTACAATAGGACTAGCTGAGATCCCAACAATATTTTAAAACAGAGATAATTTTCTCATTCCCTCCATGTTAATTTTGGGCTTTCTATAAATTCCAGTTGCCTGAGGTTGAAACTACATTTTATGGATAGAAATGACATTTATAGCCAGCTCTGATTTTCAGTTAGATGACTGGATAACGGTCTTTTGATGAAAGATTTGGAGATGTCATGGAAAATATTTGAAACAACTGTAACTATTGATTATTGTTGTTAATGGCACATTTCAAGTGATACATTTGAATTAAGGTACTGGGGTTTAAAAGCAACAAATGGAAATGCCAAGCTTGAAAGTAAATATAACCATTTATCTTCGGAGATTACATGCAATTTCAGTATTTCAGCTAAATGGAAGTCTCTGCTTTTTTTTTTCCCCTCTAAAGATATTTTTTTTAATTTTAAACCAAAGGAACTTCCTACAATATGTGTGAAGGAAAAAAAGTGTAATGATAGGACTTTTTGCTTTGTTTGAAGAAGGTGGTAGCATTATGTTCATTGTTTGATTCATGCTGTAAAGCGAAAATAATTGTTACATATTAAAAATGGAAACTCCAAATGCCTAGCCAGAGCACCAGTTCTCCCAGCAGATTCCAATACAGCTGTCCCCCCAAAAGCATTGTTGTTTTGCTTCGTACAAGTGCTGCTGAATGGATATGGGGGGGTAGTTGTCTGTGAAAAACTTTAAAAATGTGTTTTTGCTCTATGACTGTCGATCAATTCTTCTATATATAGAGACCCCCCAGCTCTTGCTAGAATGAGTATCACTGTTATTTACAATCCGCTTCATAGGATATTTAATTCTCTCAGCAATGATCACAATTCATGGGTTCTATAAGAATACATGTTTTATGAAACATATGCTTCCTGAATGGAATTAATCTGGGTAATTTCACTCTGAAAGCCATTAAAATTCCTTCCTCATACGAGAAAAAATGCTTATTTAGTTTTACTAAAAGCAAGGACATTATAGTTGTCCTTACACTTCAGGATGAGGAGATTTTTCTTACAAACAGTGTTATTTCTGACAGTCTAACTGGAATTTTAAAGCCAATATATTTTTATAGAATATCATATAGAGCCCTGAGAGGTGACAGCCTGAGAATTTTTACATTGCAAATGTATCTTTAAAATGAAGAACTATATTCATAGTTGAATCAGATACTTCCTGTGTCCAAAACATTTCTGCTTTGGGCCCCAGATCATTAAGATATCCTCAATTCCAAGTTCTAACATAAAACCATGGGTAACTAACTGAAAATGGGAAGACTTTGTATCTTTGCTAATATTCCATAAGAATTCTGCCAATCTTAACTGATTCTCTAACCACCCCTAAGACATCATTGTAATACCAGCTTATAAAGAAGATGTGTGGGTGTGGGTATGTGGTAGAGAGAGATGGTCATAAAAGTGTAATTAGGATCTTTTTCTCAACAAGAGAAACTACAGAGCAATTAATATTTGAGATTCCTTCCTCTGCTATCTGGATCTTGTCTCAGGCCTGAGCTCTAGACTCAGTTTCTTCTCTAAGCTCATGTGTTTTACCCATATCTCCTTCCCCACCCCCACCATAAATATTATCTTCTGTTAAAGAAAACATTACCAGAGAGACTAGTTTGATAAACTTTGAATTATACATACCTGTACACGTACCTGTAATTTGATTAAGAAAGCTTAGATTTTATTTATTTATTTATTTTATTTTTTCAGTGATCCAAGATTCATTGTTTATTCACCACACCCACTGCTCCATGCCCTCCTTAATACCCACCACCAGGCTCACCCATCCCCCC